>JAJOOO010002979.1:0-28316 GCA_029582685.1 Solanum piurae | reverse complement strand
TAAGCTATAAGTTTATGGTTGATTCAACTTCTCTTTGGTTTTCTAATGCAGCTATCTGTACGAATTGGATGTCCACATTAACCGCTTCCTTAGATCAGCATCCAAAGCCAGGATCGCGTCTCCATTTACATTTTCAGAACTTAGAAGCATTCTTATTCAACTTTCTGCAGCATCAAAGTGCAGGAAAGGCACTCTGAGATATTGGTTGAGTGCAGGGCCTGGGAACTTCTTACTCTCCCCAGCTAAATGCCCGACATCTGCATTCTATGCTGTGGTGATTGATGAAGATTTCGCACAATGCAAAGAAGGGGTAAAAGTAATAACTTCTGCGATCCCCATGAAATCACCTATTTTTGCTACTATGAAAAATGTGAACTACCTCCCCAATGTCCTCTCCGTAATGGAGGCCGAGGATAAGGGAGCATTTTCATCTATATGGGTTGATGAAAAAGGTTATATCGCTGAGGGTCCAAATGTGAATGTTGCTTTTATAAATTCTGATAAGGAGCTTATCTTGCCTAGCTTTGATAAGATCCTAAGCGGGTGCACTGCTATGAGGTTTCTTCAACTCGCACCCAAGTTGGTTGAGCAGGGACGTTTGAAATGTGTCAAAACAACGGACATCACAGTCGAAGAGGCCAAAGAATCTACTGAAATGATGTACGTTGGAAGCACACTTCCTTTATTACCTATCATCATGTGGGATGAGAAACCTATCGGAAATGGTACGTCCACTTAACAAGTTTTCCCTCACTTCCTTTTAAAACTAAGTTGTCAAAGTACACTTAATATGCAATATGCTACTCTTTCTGTTTCAATTTGTTTGTCTAGTTTTGACTTGACTTGACATGGAATTTAAGAAGTAAATAACACTTTTGAATCTTGTGATCTTAAACATGTCACGTAGAAAGTTGGAATTAAAGAGTTGCAGAAAGGGGAGAAGCATTCCTTTTCAAACGAACTATAAAGGAAAGTAAAACAAACAAATTGAAACCGCAGCAGTAAAAGGAAGCTGGAACCCCTTGATATTAAAATGAGCTAGATATCGATAATTTGCAAGTTGCAAGCATAGGAGAGAAGAATAATATTGTTTATCGTGACAGGGGAAGTGGGAGAACTGACAATGGCACTCTCAGATTTACTTTGGGAAGATATGGCAGCTGGTCCGGAATCACAGAGAATTCCAGTTCCATATGCATAAGAAATCAATCAATCTCAAATCGAAGAACATGCTGATAGAGTATGCTCTGAATGGATTTGAAGTTTGAAGTCAGTATCATTCTGTTTTCTTCGTAGCGGGTGGTAGCAGCTACATGTTCTTGGTTTGTTTTGTATGTTGAGCTTCTCCAGCATTGCATAATGTTGCTTTTCAAGTATTGATCACTACCTGAAGTGAGTCAACAAAATATCTTGCAATGTATTGGTAGTTGGTACATGAACTTTTTTCGAGTTTTATGTTTGGAATAAAATTATTAGACAAAGCTGAAAACGATGCCAGACCGAGTACTGGATGGAACTCTGAACTGGTAAGATGAAAATGTGGTACAAAGAAAAGTTTCTCTAGTTCTAATAACAAGGTCTGTATGGAAAGTGTCGTGGAGTTCAAACTTATACAGGTGAAACTCTACTGGAGCTTCATTTGAACTTATACAAATGAAACTTCAAAACTGTGTCATGAAGTTCAGAGACGAATCTAGAATTTGAAGTTCATGAGTTTGTACAACTATCTTAAGTTAGTATACAATAACCATTAGGTTTATATATAAAAGTTTGGGCAATGTGTTGCAAAAAGTAATTTAGTGACTTCCAGTGTAACAAAATAAAAAGTTAAGTGTTTTAATGGAATTTAAGAAAATATTAAAAAGAATTTAAAAAAGAGTAACCGTAACGCTCAAATCGTTTCGATATATGCATCTGTTAAAGGTGAAAACCGTCAATATTTTCAAATGCAAAAATCTACACTTTAATCAATTTTCAAATATCAATCTTTTTCAACTTTTATAAATTACTCCTTTAATTTATTGTCATTTCTGAAATAGCCTTTCTTCCATTCCTATTTATCAAAAAGTTTATAATTTACTTGGTGCAAAAGGTGGAAGAAATTAAAGAAGGAAACAAAAATGGTAGATTATTATCATTGCAAGCCATTGGCATTCTTGTTTGCTTTGCCTTCTGCTTTTATCGCGTTGTTTCTATCTCTCGTGGGAGCACTCATATGGCTCCTCGGGTTCGTTTTCTTCTCTTCCTTTCTCTCTCTCTCCTTCGTTTTTTTCAACAATCATTATATTTCACTAGAGTCACTAAACTATTATGGTTTACGGAAAACATTCAATTTGGCATACCAAATGTCACTATAGTGATTTTTTTAAGTATATAACAAGTTACTAAATTTTGCCTAAGTATCGTATAGGATTATTGAACCCACAATATTGATACTTATGTAACCAAAAAGTCACTCAGATAGTTTAGTTCCATGATATATAATTTAGGTTATTCATAGGTACGTTATCTAGTTTCACATAATATAAATGTGAATAACTATGATGGAATTTTAAAGAGTTTTAAGTTCTATTCATTAACGTTATAAAGATATGGAGTCCGTAATTAATAAATTCTTATCATAAACATTACTAATTTATTGATAAATGTGAAGTAATAAACCAACTTGTTAACTCGTGATAAAATTCATCAATATTATTAAACTGTCAGTGTATATAATTATTTTAAACCATTTTTTAGAATATGATTCCCCTATGCATTTTGATATTTTTGTTATGAATATAATGCAGGTCCTTGTTGAGTTGTTTGTGTCCTTGTTGTTTTTGTTGCACCGGAATTGGAAGAATGGCCGTAAAGATGGTAAAGCTGCCTGTTAAAATTATCACATGGTTCATTCAAAAGATCCCTTGTTGAGTTCAGATTTAATTTTTCAGACGCTCGATCATTCAAATACAATAGCCTTTTTTTTTTTTTGTACTATATAAAATTGAGTGAGTTTCTAAGATATAATTATTAGAGCAATTTTCACATATAGCAAACATAAAAATTATATTTGTATGTTATAGCTATAGTTTGCATAATTGCGCTCCATAGCAAATTTAATGTTTGTTATGGAGCTTGTGATTTGTATAATTCGCTATACATATACGAATGGCAATTAATATGTATATTTCGCTATACATTACGAATGACTATTAATATGTATATTTCAGTATACATATACAAATATGTTTATTAATATGTATATTTCGGTATACATGCATATACGAATCAATTGTATAATCTGTGTTTGTATAAAGTGAAAAAGAGAGAAGACAAAAGAAAACTGGGCAGGGGAAGATCTGTATTTTTATAATTTCAAGTGTATATGACGAAAATATATGTATTTGTATTTGTATATAAATTTTTCTCTCACTTTATACAAATAGAAACACAATTTATACATTTGTGTGTGTATAAAGTGAGAGGCGAGGCAAGCGAGATCTAGGGAGGCGAGCGAGATTCGCTGGGAGAGAGGCAACTGGCAAATAGTTTGCTACGGATTAGAGTTAAATGAAACTGTGTTATAACATTTAATTTGAATTAATAGTTTGCTATTTTATATTATTTTCCCTAATTATTATTAGTTGAATGACTTTTATGTTACAAAACACTAGTTATGTGATTTTCTGAAATAAAGTTGTTAGTTGAGTGATCTGAGAAATTAGCCATTTGGGCATATATGGGATTTTTTTGTTCTCAAAAAGATATTATTTAGTGATTATAGTTAGGATTGATTTTACTAGTCCGTCCATGATCAATCTAGTTAGAACTTAGAACCATTATCTATTCAATGGTGCTATATATCCAAAATGCTCTTTTTATTATTATTATTTTAGATGGACAACGGGTACCCAATGCTTGACATTTTTTTTTGTTTTATTTTATTCTTTGTCCAAAAATAAAAATCATAATATATGGTTCAAGAAGTAGAAGAAGCCAATCAAGCAAGTAGACATTCTAACAAGTCATGTGATGGATATTTTTGTTTAATATTCATCATAAATGATTGATTTTATATATTCCTAATCCAATATCCCCCACCCCACAAATTAACCTAACCTATGGACACTCTGAAAATATAAGTACTTTAGTTTTTGTTGAAATTCGAAATTGTTTGATTTTTATAATATTAATGGATCTTCATTATATTATCTTCTTCTTGGACGAGCTGAAGCAAATTTAAGATTTAAATTTTATAGTTTTAAATTTAAATTTTCTATTAATTGTGTCTGAAATCAATTAATTGACATCTCTTTGTATATCGAAAGTTATTATTATGTAGATAGATCTTTTTTTTAAAAAAAATAATAAAAACAAATATCAAATGTTGAATTTTTTTAAAATTTTGTTCAAGATCTTGAATTTATCAGTAGTCATATCAATAGCACTAAATATAGTCTTAGGTGCATGCATGGACAAAGATTTCAACCACTACACCTTACGTAATTTGAAATGAATGAGTGTGTCCTTCCACCAACTTACATTTTTGACAACTATTAATCCAAGCTAAGAGATCACAATACATGAAAAAGGACTTCAAAATCTACAAGAAGCTAAGTGTGTTCATATTATTTTGACTATCATCTCCTTCATTTCAGTTTGTTTATCTTATTTTAATTTGACATAAAATTTAACAGAATAAAAGAAGACTTTTGAATTTTATGTTCATAAACTAAAGATAGACAGAATGTTTTAGAATATATATCCTTTAGTCTTATTGCCTTGTTAAGTATGTCATGTGCAAAACTAAAATCTTCTTTAAACAGACTACAAAGAAAAGTAAATTTAAACCCATTGTTGATATATATTAAATTTTGGAACTACGTACGTACCACGGGAAGCATTAACACTGCAATAAATAAAGGATTTTGCAGTAATTATTTAACGATAATAATAAATATGTATTTAGAACCAACCTTTTATACAAAAGCCACTCTCTGGATACAATGATGTTAACTCAATTTCTGCTAAATTTTTCATGACAATAAATGTTACGTATTACTTAAAAACTATTATCACTATATTCTCTCTTAGCTTATTAATATAGTGTAATGATTATGGTCATAACATTAGTTCATTTAGTTTTGTTTAATTTTCTCTTTATGCGCTTTCTTTCTCTAAAATAAATAATGTTGTAGTGGATCATAAAAAAGATGTCCAAGTACATTAAATCAAGATTGGAACTAGATTGATATTAATATTTTTTTTGCTAAAAAGATATAGGATATTGTTACTTTATTTGATTTGCAACTCCTTAGTTCGTAATGGATAAAATTAAATACTATAATTACATATTAAAATCAAATAAATAATACTATTCTTTAGTTCTAAGTCCTAACATTGTAGGACCAACTTCACGTGAACACACAAAGCTCACTGCATGAGAAGTCAGCCATATCCATCTCTTCGTATATTTCTTTAATTTATTTAATTTACAAAAATCTTTTGAAGCTTCCCCATGTTGATTAAACTAATACTGTGAGTTTATGACAATATATAGTTTAATATAACAACTTGACATATTTATACGTGAATCCAATATTTTTTGTTTAGATCATTATTAAATTTCGTAAACTTCAAGTCATGCATCTGATTTTAAAATTACATGTTATATTAAAGACTTTGCATATATCCTATATATATTAGTCGTGGCAAAATCAGCTCATTATTAGTAACTTAATTTCCTTAATATCGTCTAGTTAAGTTAGATTAATTATAACTTGTCTACTGATTTGATTTAATGAATTGAAATTGAAACGAGTCATCAAACTATATATTGATTTAACCTAATGAATTGATTTCGATACCCAATCATACAAAATCAACTATTTATATATTGAAATTTATGTAACGTAACTTACACAAATATTTATGAAAGATGCACTACTATAAAAAATACTAAAGAATCTCTTGGAAACATTTGTTGATAAAAAAATTACATTTTTTTTTCAGTGGTGAAACATTAGCTTTCACATTTATTTTATTTAAAAAAAAAAGAGGGAGGGGGGAGGATCAAGTTGAGCAAATTAAATTATGACACGTTAATTAACTATCTCGATTTAATCAATTCTGAACCAAACAAATTTTAGAGTAATTGATCATGACTCGTTTATTGATTTGACCCATTTTAATATGCACAAATTTAAATCCACCCCTCCATATCTCACCTCATTCTTCTATATAAATAAATGCCAACAATAGAAACCATAATCATTTCATTTCAAAGTCCCATATATACTCTTCCTATATAGCTCCATTATTTTTCCAACATGAATAGTTCCTTTAATTCCCAAAACTTCCAAAAATACTCAAAACACAACAAAAAAAGGCTAAATCAAGAACAAGTGAAACTTTTAGAGGTGAGTTTCGATTCAACTAAAAAACTTGATCTAGAGAAAAAACTCCAATTGGCAAGAGAATTAGGGGTTCCACCACGACAAATTTCGATTTGGTACCAAAATAGGAGAGCACGATGGAAAAATCAGTGCATGGAAAATGACTATAATGCCCTTCAAGTTAAGCTTGAAAATGCATTATCTGAGAAAAGGCAACTTGAAAAAGAAACTGAAATTCTTCAAGGAGAATTGGAAAAAGCAAATGAAATGTTACTTGGACTGAAGTCAGGTGCACAAGGGCAAATTAGGGAATTTAGACTATCTAGTTCATGTTGTGAAGATGTGATTAGCTATAGTACTAAATGGGTACATAATTATGAGGTTAATTATTGTAATTTGCAAATTGATGAACTTTATCCTATGATAGGTGTGGAAGAAGGGACCAAAAAATGTTGTTCAACTTGGTGAAGTGAATGAGAATTTTGGGAAATCTAATGAGAAAAAAAATCTCATATTCTCAATTGTACAATATCTTTCTTTCTTAGAGACTTTATTTGCACACCTAATAATTTCTCTCTCAAACAAAATTTTACATGAACCATTATATGATGATTTTGGGCTTATCTTGTAATTTAACGTGTGACGTTTACATCATCTGAATGTTTATGAACACTCAAATACACATGCTACCTTTTTATTGTATGTGTGTATCGAATCAAAACTATGAATAAATTCAGTAAATCAGCTCGTAAACAGGAAAAGGTAGTATGTCAAGCCTCACATACGCCATTGTTCCACCATCTATTTGTCTTGGTAAATTATTGACTTTGATATCAATTAGTGGGTTAAGTCAGTTTCAAAATACTCTCAATGTAATACTAGGTGATAGTGTGTTTTGTGACAAGTCTACAAAAAAATTTCGTTAGACCTCACTCCATTAAGAGTATCACTACACTTTATATATATCTTTTTCTAATTAATTTTTAATATGAAACTTCGCACTATTTAATGATGATTTATTGGTAATTTATAAGTTCAAATAGTGATACTAATTGCAACTTTCTGGTGTGAATATTGTTTAAGATGATTTGGGGGAAGAAACATCATAAATGGAACTTCCAGGGCCTTTTTGCAATCAGATATAAAATTAATGCCTAAATATGTATTTTCATAAAATAGTTTTCTGCCCTCGCTCTTCTACTACAAAAAGGTCACTCTTTTCCCTCCAAATTTCAGAAAAAAAGGAACAAACAAAAGCTGGTGTTTCAGTTCAAACGACGCCGTATAATACTCAGAATGGCGTCGACGTCCGGCGCAGGCAGCGGCGTAGCTGCCGGAAGGATCAGATCTCATACATCGGCGCTGTACTCCGACAGTCAATCCCTCATCCTTGTATTAAGCTTGCGCTCGCAACTTTTGAAATTTCAATTTTTCTCGTTCTTAATCGGACTGCTTTCGTTTTCTATTGCAGGAAATTAGGAAGTCTGTGACGATGATGAAAGATATCGCGGTCCACTTGGAGAGAGATGAGAGAACCCAAATGGTACTTTATGATAAACCCTAGTTATACGTTCAATTTTTTTAATTCTTAAATATTTCCCTTGTAATCAGTGCTATGTGAGCGGTAGATGTAGTATTGAACTTGAATCTCACCTTAATTTTTTACTTTTACATTGGTTAGTTTGAATGCTTATAATTATCTTAGTTTGTGCTCCCTTGGTCTCAATTTATATGGTGTTTGACTTGGACTTTTGAAATTTGTGGTTTAAGACACTCGTTGACCATTAGTGTGACTATGAATCAATCATGAAGGGTCAAAGGAGAATTTTTAAGTTAAATTGTTTTTTTATTATAGAAAGGTGTCATTCTTCTTGGGATGGACTAAAAGGAAAAGTGTCCCATAAATTGGGACAAAGGGAATAGTTGTTTTGGTAATTTGTACGTTATCTTCGTCTGTCCGTCCCAATTCCAAACGGTTTTGCTTTAACTTGATGTGCTTGTCAAATGACCAAGCTTAGGTTCACAAAAAGCTTTTGAAAATAATGTACTAGACAAGCTTTTCTTCAAAAGAAATGGTAATATTGCTATTTGGGGAGTTGATGCAATATTTCTTTTGGCTACATAATTCATAGTAGTCTCTATGTAGTTTGTAATTTTTTATTTTTTTTAAAGAAGTTAAGAAATTTATGTTTGAATTCACACCAAAAATTTGATGTGCTTACACCTAATACTGCAAATCTCACATTCTTTAGGGACGAGGGGGTAAATTTCTAGAAATACTACCAAATTTTGAAGCTTTGTTAGAATAATCATGTACATAGTCCATTGTGTTTCTTTTGACTTTTGGTACCAGCGTAATCTGCAATAGGAATTGAACCTCTAGTCAGAAATTGAACAAAATACCGGTTCAATGAAACTATTTGAAGGTTATGAATATCCTAACTAATTGAAGAAAAAACTGGCTTGATAGTACTCGATTCCACCTATCAGAATGTAATGACTGATGATAGAACACATAAGGTTAGTTTCCTCAAAATGTTTAGGTAAATTATATGTTGATAGCTAGCAGATGATGTGTTATCCTGTAACATTGTTGATGTTAACAAGTTAAAAACTGATCCATATATTGTTCAATATTAGCGGGAACCATACAATTTCTTTCTTGATGGATTGTAAATGAGTTTGGCTTATTCTGTTGCAGGTAAAGGATCTTGAAGATGGTGTTGTTCAGTTGTTGGCAGCATCTGATGAGTGCATGCATCTATCTGAGGCAATTCAGTCTATAGGTGATGAATTAGAGCCTGGGCCAGAGGTGACTTTTCGTTCAAAATATATATATTGATCTTCTGCTGCTCAGCTTGGACTGTTAAGATTTCAATTATATGCATTCCCTATGTCATTTGTCTGCAGCCAACGAATTTTAAGAAGAAGTTTGACGAAGAAATTGCAAAATCAAAGGCTAGATCATCGTCTCACACTCAGAACCAGTCTTTGTTGAGAAAATTCCGGGAAGCCGTCTGGGTATGTTTTTCTTGTTAGTTGTACAACTTTTTGCATTCTTGTTTGGAAGAAAAGCAATCTTACTTATATTGAACAAGAGCACTGAGAAGAGAACTCATCCCTCCTGTGCTGAAAAAAACAACAAAGAAAAAGGGAAAAAGAGAAAAGAGCGGTAAAGAAGATGAAAGAGAAAAATAATAATAAAGAAGAGAGATGGTCCCAGCAAAAGGGGAGACTTTTTCCTCTTGAATGCCACCATCTGCTTTCTCCATTTAACCATGCCCACTGGATGACTATTTCCATTTGAAATCTCCATCTATAGTTTTGATTAATTTGTATTCTAAATTTATTAACCCGTCCGTTATATTATTTAAGGGTTCTGTTGAGTAACCTCCTATGGGTAATTGAGCTCTTTCTTTCTTCTGCAGCATGTTCATCACGAAGGACAGCCAATGCCAGGTGACGAGCAGGAGGACATTGTAATGACCAGTACACAATGCAACCTTCTGAATGTGACTTGCCCATTAAGTGGAAAGCCCGTTACTGAACTTGTTGAACCAGTTCGTAGGTATGGTGAATATCTTTCTTCCATTTCATACATATCTAGGTTTCCAATGGAGAGGGTGCTTTAGACACGAGCATTTGTAGATAGTTACCCATGTAAGTGCTTTACATTTGCATACATATTTGATATGATCTATTCTCCCAATTGCCACTATACTAAGGTTCATTGCTCTGGGTATTCTTGATTCAGATGCTATAACCTCAATCCAGTACACTGCTTCCAACTCAAATGAGGCTTTTTATCACTATATTGTAACTAACTCTCAATAGAACTGTTGAGCCCAACAATTGGCTTTATTATAGTTTCTTTGAGTTATTAAGTTGTAATGCACATCGGTAATTAAGGCGCATCAAATTCTATTAGGGTGCGGGAATGCTTCCTTATATTCTCTTCTCTCCATCTCAGAATTTTACACACAACCTCTCTTTTTTTTAGTTGCATTCTTAGTTTTCTACTTTTTACCCAGTAATTCTGTATTTAGGTGTGTTACATCAACAGGCTGATTAAAATTTGTCTTAGAAATTTCCTTTCCGCATGTTCATTTAAATATATGGTTTTCATATTTTGTTCCGTGCAGCATGGACTGCAAGCATATATACGATAAGAAGGCTATTATGCAGTACATGAAGTCCAAAAGCACACGTGGCCAATGTCCCGTTGCAGGTATTTGTGCTTTTCCTAACAAAAATGGGTTCCTATTCATTCAACAACTAAATGCAAGTTAATTTTCTTTCAGGTTGTCCGAAAATTCTGAAGGCGCAAAGGGTGTTATGTGACCCTTTCTTACTCATAGAAATTGATGAAGTCCGCTCTATGAGTAAGCAAAATGCTAGACCTGATGCGATAGAAGATTTTACTGCGCTGGATGAAGATGATTGAGGGTTTTGAGGACCTGATGGACTGTTGACCCTCTAGAATCTAGATATCTAAATATTCAGGGTTCTCTACTCATGAACAGCTTATGTTTTTTGTGGAAAAAGAAAGCCTTGTTTTAATCTTTTGGAAGTTTGGAGCGGAACTATTTTGGTTCTCTTTCCCAAGAAGGGGGACATGAATATTTTGAAATTCCTAGAAATGAACAACTTGTGCATACTTGTATAAATTGCGAATGGACCATTTTCTTTCATAACTTTGATCCATCTTTGCATCTCATGACCTGACCTAGTAGTCAATGAAGTGGATTGAAAATTGTGTTGGTGAAAAGATAGCAGGTAGGTACCTTGTATAGTGACAGATGTTGAATAGTTTGAGACGTTCCAAAATAAATATGCGATGTTAGATTGAGATGGAAGAATTACAGCTCTTATGTCCTACATGGTCTTACAATAACATACATAATGACAGTATCTGGATCAACTTTCATAAAGAGATACATTTACCTAAAATAGAATCTCTCAAAACTCAACAACAATTGGTTCAGAAACTTAGGTAAACTAGAAGTAAATAATAGCACGTCCAGCGCCTCAATTACAGTAGCAGTTAAAGAAACAGTACAGAAAATAGACGCAACAAAGAGTCGAGCCACTGATTGTTCAAGATTTTTTTTTAAAAAACGAGTAAAAAAAGAACTGAAATAGAAAGCCAAAATTTTGATTTTTTACATCTCGGAGTTCAACTTATACTATTACATTGCAGTTCATAAAAGAATTTCCGGCATATGCCAATAAATCAAGTGGTTTTTTTTCTCATTACAATCCACTCTACAAGAGAACAAAGGCATAAAGTCTCAAATTTACAATGAGTAGAGACATCCTTCTCATCTAAATTGGTCAGTACACCATCTCTAAATATAAACTCCTGAGACAAATTCTGAGAAGATTTGCATTTCTCAGTTTGGACACTGCTTTTCAAATGGCAGTTGCATTCTATCAGCTTGATTAACCTGTTCTCTAAGTTTCTACATTCACACAAGTTAGTTTGCTTGCATTCAAAGGATTCACTGTACCTTTCTTGTACTCGCTTCTCATCAAATGAAGTTGAATCATCAGCCAGCAACCATACCCTCAAAGCTGAATGAAGATTTGCAGCTAACGAGGCCATAAAGTCATAAGCATCCTCTAATATAAACTCGGCCTTTTTAAGTCCCCACTCGTAGGAAAGCATTTTTTTCAAGGTGCGCTGAAGGTTCAGCAGGCACTGAGGACAGCACCGATATAAACACACTATGCTAGAATCAGTAGAGAGATTGGAAGATATATTTGAACATTCAAGACCTATGCTATTGCCAACAGACTTTTGGTTGCTATCTCCAATTTGAAGGTTGTTCGGAGTGGACAATCTGCCATTTGAGTTGGAACTCAAAGTATAATTAGAATGCTCATCAATGCCACACACGTCCCTGGAATGATTACTACAATCCTCTTGAACATCATCAATGTTTAAGTCCATGAGCTCATTAGATTGTCTCTTTAATACACAATCTCCAATATTTCCTAAATGTTTGTCAGTATCATCTGGCATGCATGAATTATCATTAAGAACACTGTGCACAGAATAGGTAACTTGCCTAGAAGGGGCAGAATGGTTTACAGCTACCAAGTGGAGAGGCTCGTGTTCTACAGCTCCGATATCAGGAAAATTAGGAACACCATTTGCTTCTCGATTAGCAGGCGTACAATTTTCAGCAGTTAGTTCTGGACGACATGTTTCCAATGTCTCTGCTTTGTCAAGGGGTTCTTCTAGCTCGCAACCTCCCTCCCTCAGAGGTGTATTCTCAGGAGCATCAGCGCTTTCTGGAAGTCCAGCACAACCAATCTTTGGGTTTGCCTCTGCAAGTTGAGAGTCTCCCCCTAAACTGAAAGTAAAGCCATTTACATTAGATGTAAGGCTGGCAATAAGAAACCAAAGAAAACTGTACATGAACTACAGTTAGAGCAAAACTTACCTCTGCAACGAATAAACCCAGCTATTAACCATGTCATCGAGATAAGCAACTTGGGATAAAAGACGAACAAATTGATACCTATCCCTCCCATTCCGAATTTTATCATTGATCTGTTCAACCAGAAGCTCAAGAACTTTTCGAACCTCTACAGAAACTTCTCTGACGGATGAGTATTTGCCTCTGTATGCCAACAATCCAATAGCTATCAGGCCTCGCACCATACAGTATTTCTCTTTGCCTTTATTATTGTTGGGTGGAAGGGTAACATTTCCCGTTGAGATAATAGGACGAATAACACAAGAATTGAACGGCCAACCCTTCCAAGGTCCATTTATGTCAACACAAGGACCTTCTCTTAACTTGGATGTAAACCAGCAAAGTTCAGCAAAATGAGGATATCGCAGAATTTGATAGCCAAATGTGGTAATTGCTAACATCAAGTTTGATTTCCCTTTTACATTTCTACTATTGGCTATTGCAGAAGTAGGAAGTGGACATTGTTTATTCACAGGCTCAATGGTTGATCTAAGATCTGAGCTCTGACATTCTATGGTAGCATCACCTTCAGATTTATCACAAGCTTCATCATTGCATGTCTGCAAGTGGACATGGTTTGTACGATGAATCAGCTGAATGAAGTGCTGTGCTATATCTTTTGACAACTTTGCGGCTGAGGAATCAATCAGACATTCTTGATCAAAATTTCTATCAAGCTGCTCAGAAAATCTAGAAACTGAATCCTCCAAGGGAAACGGGATACTGCTGTTCAACGCCTGACTTTTAAAGAACTGCCTCACTCTAACAGGGAGTGCTTCCAATGGTACATCAGATGTAGCCTGTTTAAGGGAAACAGGAAAAGGGCGTGGGGTGCAAAAGAGTGAGTTCTTTAATTAAAGTTGTAAAGTACTTGCGCAATCTAGGATAGTCTTCTTAAAAGAATTAAAGAGAATCATATTGTATGCCACAAGCGGCTTTCTTGTTTCCACATGCAACCTTGCTGATATATTATGACAAAACATCAAGGTGTATTCCTTTAACATAATATTCAAAAAGATATAAAGGTCCCAAGGCAAATTTAAGGACAAAAGGCACATACCAGAAGCATCATGGATGTGGCCATGCATATACTTTCCACTTGCTCAACAAAGGAGCTCCACAGATAGGAGGCTCTTTTGAGAGCATCTCCAGCCTGGTCAGCACTATGGTTAAAGCTCCTTTCCCCGTCCTTGCCTAATGATTCAGGATTTAATAAAGAGCAACCATCCTCTTGACAGACTAGGTCATATGTCTCCATGGCCCATAAATCAACTCTTGGCATAAATATCATGCACTTCTCCACTCTAGCACATCTCACTGCACAAGAGATACAAATTTACTACTTCAGTAAGATGTTTAAAATTTAACGAATCAATTTTAAAACAAGTAATCCCTCATGCACACAAATAACCTTTCTTTTTACAAAAGGCGATGTACACAAATGACCATTTAGCACCCTCAAAAAGACCAATGAGAGAGAGAGAGAGAGAGAGAGAGAGAAGAAAAAAAAAATAGAAAAGCCAAAGCACCTTCACCACAATGATTATAAAAACTTTATGCGGATTTATTTGGCTCACAAGATATAAGACGTGCTACATGTTATTTGTAACAATCACATTCAACCATGATGGCTATACTCACCACAATTTCTGTATGGCACTCATTGTAACAATACAGAACAGTTATAAGTACATCAAAATTTAAATACTTTTCACATGATTTTTGATTGCAAGCACATTTAATCAGAATAATCTGGTGAAGGTACTAACGATGTTGCAAACGTATGGTGCTAACAAGTTCGGAAGTTAATGTAAAAGGGAAACTTTCACAAGATGAAGTCCATTAATAAGGGATCTCTCTTTAGAATGGAACTGAGCTGTTGGGTATAGAAATACTTTGAGAACTGATATCACAACTTGGAGACAAGGTATCCCGAACTCATAAAGGCAAGTTCAGTAGACGTTTGTACTTCAAGTAAGCACTTTGAGCCACTAGAGTGAGATAAATAAAACAGAGAAGGAACATACTCAGTATCTGCGTCAACCCCTGAATGACATCTCCATGTCCTTCTTGAGAAATAGTAGCCAAATCCACCTTCTGGACATCAACATTACCAACAAAACAATGAAGAAGAGAGGAAGCAAGATGCCTTTGGCCAGATCTTGGGTTTCCAGAAATTAGTATTCTAAATCCCGATTTCTTTCCGGCCATATGAAAGATATTCTTCAACAATTTAGGCCGAGCCCCTGCCCACTGCAATTTTGATGGTTGAGAATTAGAGAGACCATGAACATTGCCATCATCAACAGCATCAAAACCACCAATATTAGCATCTCCATCCAGAATGTTGGCACGTACAAAGTGATTCTCAATCTGACTGATAACATCTGGTTCTTGAAGCAAATCACTAACATAGGACTGCCAATTATTGCTTGGTAATTTCTTCTCAACCATTGCAGAAAGAACAACATCTTTTACAAATTCAGCAGCTTTGAAGAGTAGAGGCGGCAACCAGAGGCGTTCGTCCAGATAAAGGGATACAATCAATCTACTAAGGGGTTGCAGCAGACATGGAACAAGAAAGGTGTGTAGAGGTGCTGAAACCACATCGTTTGCAGCCATTCCAGCTTCTCTACGTGAACATGGAGGTGGTGCACATGTAAGAGCCTCTACCCAATCCCTCTCCTCCACCTTAAAATTGGGAAGAGGGGGACATGTAGCATTGGGCACCTTCACAACTGCAGAGAGTCGCTTATGCAAGGGAAAGCTCCTTTTTAGAGCAATTATGGCTGCCTGAGTACACAGAGCCTGCAAATCAGCACCAGCAAAGCCCACTGTCTTGCTAGCTATCCACTTGAGTACTGGTCCAGACACTGGCTTAGGCCATTTCTTTGTATGCAATGAAAGAATAGATTCTCTGTCCTTAACAGATGGAAGTGGAAAATAAATCTCACGATCAAACCTACCCGGACGCCTTAATGCGGGATCAACAGCGTCCGGACGATTTGTGGCACCTATTACAACAACTGAACCTCTAGATTTTAAACCATCCATTAGAGCAAGCAAAGTGGACACGACTGAACTATGTGTCTGGTCTTGCTGCCTACCACGGCAAGGTGCCAAACCATCTATTTCATCGAAGAAAATGACAGAAGGTTGAGATTTCTCGGCTACCTGAAAAAGAAGTCTTAGCTGACGCTCAGCATCCCCGACATACTTTCCCAAACAATCTGCCCCTTTACGGGCAAAATATGCTATTCGTTTATCACCGCGTGCACATGAACCAATCAGGGCCCGTACTATCAAAGTTTTACCTGTCCCAGGATATCCGTGCAAAAGAACTCCTCTAGGAGGTGTAAGCCCCAGAGAACTAAAGAGCTCAGGATACAAAAGTGGTAAGATGACAACCTCTTTCATACATTGGATGACATCTTGGAGCCCGGCAACAGAGTCCCAACCCTGAAACTGTACACCAGCATCGGAGTTTGAGCCTCCAATATATACAGGCGCGATTCTCAATAGATCTCGATGAAGTCTCTTGCTTTCACGTTTCAAAAACTCCTCATCCTCTCCACAGTTCTCTAACCATTTTTCCTCTGCATCAACATCCTTGCGCAATGCATCATTTGACAACTTTCTCAGCTCAAACTTCATTTTTCTAGCTTTCAATTTCTTTATACGTTGCAAATAATTACTTCCATATGGTTGGAAGAGATGTCGGTGATCTGTACAGGCAATGAGAAATTTACGATGGTCAAAGATGCAGCCATTTGCCCGTGCACAAGGCTGCAAAATTTAACACATGCTTAGTCAAAATCTAATATTACAAAGACAAAAATTGAGGTAATGAAGATATACAGATACAATAAAAAAAACCAATGACCAAAAGGTAAGTAAATACTATATTTAGGCATCAGGAGATGCCAATGGTGGTCTATGCTGAGTTTTTGAAGTATGAAATGATTCAGGAAATTTAAACTAACCAGGTGATAAGTTTTGGGACATCTATCAACACGGCAACCAATTGTTGCCCCGGGCCTTCCACAGCGGCTGCATTTTAAGACCCTTCCCCTGCAGAGCGCTGCTCTAACGTTTTTCAAGCATCCCAAGCCAGCAAAATAAACCTGAGAGCACACGTAGCAGAAATATTGGATCCTTGCCCATTAAACTATGACTTGGAAAATTGAGTGCCCAAGCAGGAAAATAATCCAGATAGTATGAAATTCTATGAATGCCATATACCAATAGAAACTGAATCAAACAGTTCAGTCTGTTGCTTACTTTATACTAGTATATCCATCACAATGCATCCCACAGATGATAATAGCAAGGCCTAATAACTTTTTAAACACACCATTGAGCAGTAAAAATGAAGAAAAATCAATCAATCAACTATGCCTTGGTCCATAGCTAGTTGGAGTTAGCTATTTTCAATATCCATTCCTATCTTTTTGGACACAAATATCTATGAAAAGATAATCGATTGAGAAAAGATTCAAAACACACAACTGGTAAAATTGTCTCAAGTATGCCATGGAACTGATATTAACTCCTCATCCATGCTAAGAGCAACACGCTGACCAGTATTATAGTTCAAAAAACCTTATCCTTCCTTAAGAAGACATGCCTATTGCACTTGTTTCAAATCATCTCTTCCAAATTAACTAATAACTTTTTTTTGAAAAGGAATAAGAAATATTGAAAAGGAAATGCATGTTCATTCCTTCTTTCTGAAACAAAAATTGGAAATGCTTGATAATTTTCTAGTATGCCCAGTTGAATTTCAACAAGTATTAAATTTGAAGACATAGATTAAGGAAAATACAATTGAGAAGGGAAACGGATCATACCTCTGGACTCCATACAGCACATTGCTGATGTACCCAAATCCCAGCTATACCATACCGATCATTTATGGGCCCCAAGAGGCGCCCAAGCCAGCCAGGTTCATCACCAAATCCATCCCACATGTCATAGTTAGGTTCATCAGATGCAGAGGACCCACTGTGTGCTTCATCATCACTGGCAGCCCCATAAACTAGCTTTTTTGGAGGTTTACCATCAGTACCTCCTCCACACAAACCACAATGTCTTCCCTCTCTTATTCGCCGCTTTCTCAAAATACTATCAGAAGCACATTCTTTCTTGACCACCTTCTCCATTTCCAGAGCTTTATCACTAAAAACACCTTCATCTTTTTCCTGGGCATAATCAACTCTGTCAACTTCATCTTCAGCTTGTTCCTCTGTGCCTCCATCTTTTTCCTGGGCATAATCAACTCTGTCAACTTCATCTTCAGCCTGCTTCTCTGTGCCTCCATCTTTTTCATCATTAGGAAGTAAACCACCTTCCACACCATCCTTTTGGTCAATCACCCCAACACTCACTTCATTTCTTCTTTGCAAATCCTGTTCCAGCATACTAACCTGGTCAGTCGCGTGGCATTCTTCTGGCTCTACACAAGTCTCTAACTGAGCCTTGTCTTCGTTATCTAATGGCAATGCCACATTGCCATTCTCAACCCCCTCCTTAAATCTAGTTGTTGAAATGCCGTCATCTGTTTCATCCCTCACATGTAGCAGCTCCTCCTGGTCTACCATCTTACCATCCTCCACACCACCTGTACCAGTTTCTTGCTGTTCAGTTACCATTACATTTGAAGCTTTTATTCTTCCAGGTCTCTTCGACTTAACTATAGTTGACTTTTCACATTCACTATCTTCTTCTTTATCCAACTCTCCAACCTCTAACTCTGTTTCTTCCTTCAGCTCGTCAACATCCTGAAAAATCTTCCTTTTACCCACCGGAGACGAATCCACACTATTCCTCACTCTATTAGTCGTTCTCTTACTCCTAGCTCTCAATCTCAATCCCCAAGCACTAGTGCCTTCTTCCAAATGGTTGGAAGTTGAACAAGGTGACTCCACCTTCACCACATCTCCTTTCTCCAACCTGCTACCACTTCTCACCCCACTCCTATCAATCTTCTGACGCTTCCTTGCAGGAGGAGGCGATGCATCAAGCACAACAGGAGCTTTTCTAACCCTAGAGCTCCTCCGTAGCTCAACCTCACTCTCCTCACCATTCCACTCACTCGTTTCAGCTCTATCAACACCATTATGGTTCTGATTATACGTTTCTTCACAAACTTCATCTAGTCTTTTATGTTTCTTCCTAGCCCTAGAATACACCAATTTCGTATCCGTCCTACTCCTCTCAACCGACGCTATCCGCGAAAATCGCATGACAATAACAACCACCAACCTCCTAATATATATCTCTACGTTAATTTAACAGTCCCTACACCTATATAACAATATATCCTCGTTTCAACAATCAAATCAAAATCCCTATCTAATTATCATCCAATAAACACCAATGACAATCAAATTTCCTCGTTTTTTCTTCAATTAAACCTCTGAAAAAACATAAATTAGCAAAAACAATACACCTAACCTTCGATTGATTGATCAAAAACCACAATACCAACGGAAAAAACACTTGAAAATCATCGATTTTCCTTCTTACTCTTTCGATTAGGGTTTCGTTCGCTCCGTTTCTCTCAATGATTTTGCTCTTTTTTTGCTGAAATTTCTCTGAGTTTCGCTGTTGTGAAAACGAAAACAAACGAAGACTGGGGGCGGAGGTATATAGAAGAAAGGGTTCTCACTTGAAAGCGTAGTGAGATAAATCATTTTATATCCACGCGCGTTAAGCGAACGTGGAAATCACGTACAGTAGAGGTTTTTATTAGAGTTGATTTGTGGAGGTGTATAGCACGCTCTTTGTTGATGCGCGTGGGTTATATAAAACGGAGTGATTTTGCAAATTTTATTGGTATTTCGCACCAAACGTTACCGCCAAATAGATTTTCTTTTCGTATATAAAAGGTGTTGAGTTTCAATTTTTTTTTTCCACAATTACGGAAAGTTTTTAAGTATTGGGAGGGTAGGAGAGAGCCTCTAACAAAAATAAAAGGGAATATGACCAAATTACCCTTGTTTTTTTTGTGAAATGGTCTAAAGTTGTGTGTCGTTAATATAGTTGAGTTATACAGTTATCATTAGCAAATTTATTTAAATATATCGTTAGTCAGTAACGGTTAAAAATGTTTATCGCATGAGAGTGTTTCTAACAAAAATAAAAGGAGAAAAGTCCAAATTACCCTTGACTTTTGTGCAATGGTCTAAATTTGTGTATCGTTAATATAGTTGAGTCAAATGTATAGTTATCATTATGAGGCTTATTTAAATATGTCCTTATCCACTAACGGTTAAAAATGTTTAACGTGTGAGATTGTTTCTAACAAAAATAAAAGGGAAAAAGTCTAAATTACCCTTGAATTTTGTGAAGTGGTCTAATTTGTGTATCGTTAATATAGTTGAGTCAAATATACCATTTTCATTATGAGATTTATTTAAATATATTCTTATCCACTAATAATTAAAAAAGTTCACTGCGTGAAACTGTTTCACGAGGAAAATCGATGTCAGTTATCTAGATTTGTTGCTTGTGAAATCGTGCATGTTTCTCTAACTTAGCTTGAAATTCACCATTAGTGGAACAATTGTTTTTCTCCACTCTTAAAAACACAATTTGACGAACATACTCCATCATCACTTCACCTCTGATACTTAAGAAAAGTATAAAAAAATCATATAATTAAAATCTCTTAAATCGACAATCTATCTCATATCTTTATCTTTGCTACCTCACATTACACCACTTTACTTCCGGCACAAAACCATTATAAAACTCTCTTGACTACCACAAACATTGGTGTAACTAATGAGAAGCTAAATATTATGTACTTAGGTTTATTTTAGCATTAGGAGTTTGATGTAGATCTCTAACATCGCCATTGATTTGATAATAGGAGAATAATAGGTAATGAAGTTTTGACAAAGGTAAAATTTTTACTTGATGGTGCTAATTATTTATTATTTGAGTTTCAATTAAAATGATTTGAAGCGCGAAGGTAATTAATTAGAGCTAGAGAATAAGTACCTTGGTCATTGAAGGTTTTAAGTGTTGAAGAAGATAATAGTACTACCCCTTCTTCAAGGTTCCCGAGTAAAAGACTCATGCGATGAAAAGTTTATATCATTGGTGAATAAGGGAAAATTTAGATAATTTTTTTAATGACATATGTATGTTTAACCCACGGATTAATTAAAAAACAAATTTAAATTATTTTGCAAAGTTTCAGACTCATGCGATTTGAAAGAATTTTTCAAGGATTTATGTATTCAGATTTGAGATTAATATTACAGAGAACATGTTTATTATTTTCTTGGAAATTGATTTTTTGTTTTTGAACTTTTATTTATACTAGAAATTTCGTGTGTGTGTGTTTTTTTTTCAAAAAAAGTTTCTTAATCCAATCGCACGTGGTTATAAATTTTGAACAGAATCTTTTCTTGCAAATGTACATACGTAATGACAAATTAAATAGTGGAAAGCTATGGTACTCATACTCTTTGCCGGCAAAAAAGGAACATGTTTACAAAGATATAGGGAAATGAAAAATAAAAAAATAAATGAACGAACAAAAAACTCTTTTGAACTTTCAAATTAAATATTAGAATAGGCTACAGAAAAAAACTTTAGCTCAATTTGAGTTTAGCCCTCACCAACAGAATCTTATCTTTAATCCAACAAACAATCTTTTCTAGAATTCAGAATCCATAAACTTAAAAGATTCTGAATCTGTCTCTACTTTACTCTAAATATGTACAATAGGCCTATTAGTTACATAGATACATGAAAACTCCCAGTCACAAAGAATACATGTGCTAATACATTGCATATATATATATTTGATGATTGCAAGAAGAAACGGGAAATAATTATCAAACAAGAACCAATCCAACCAACAAAGAAAGATTTATGATTTTCCTAGTTAAGAACTCCACCAACTTGGTGCATAGTCCAACAATTGTCAATTGAAAGGAAATGATATTAATGTACAAACACTGATGCAAGTCTCCACCAATCGATTTTCATCTTTTCTGTTTACCTTTTTTTGGTCTTGGCAGGGTCGAGGGCATGAGTGGGTGTGATGCTTCGCAGAATACAACAGACCTCAACAGAAACTTGAGAACATTCGGTGATAACATAATGGTTCAGCAGGAACTAGTTATACAATGCGATTCTTAAAAAGAAATTCAACTTTTTCAGGAGAACGAGGGTTTCTTTTAGCTGTAAGCTGCAAAAGGGCACCATCAGTTAGCATGTGGTGTATTACTCTTGCTATGTTGTTTGAATCATCTATTCCAAGGTGATGGCTTCCAGACAAAGGAATCTGGAGTTCCCTCATCATTGAGAGCATTCCTGGTGCCTACCATCAATGAAGTAAAATCATACTTGCGGTTATATATATTTCAATAAGTATACAAAAAGAAGAATGTAAGAGAAAAATTGAGGAAATCTAAAATTCCTAAATCAATCAGAAAGAGTGGCATTTTTAGAAGTTCGCATACTCACCCTCCTCTTGTAGAAGTTCAGAAACACATCCTTCAGATTAATCCATTCCATGAAATATGGTGGCAATTTCATCCCTGCTACGGTGCACTGCTGGGGGACTTTAGTCTTCAGATCCCAGTTCCCACTGCCATATACAAATTGAGCTCAGTCACTCAGAAGTACTTAGTCATACCCCCTCCGTGTTTTACATTGGACATAAATACAAAATATTAGTTTCAAAATACTCAAGTATGAAAGATGGGGTTAAAGGCAGCGTTATTCAGGCATCACATACAAATCTTTAACTTCATGATATACCCTTAAAATTAATATGTAATGCAAGTTGTGCAGTAACAATGAAGATACATGTGCTACCAAATAGGAAGCTCTAACATGGGCTAGTACAGCTAAAAACAGGTAATTCTCCGGTTAGTGACAAATGCACCACAAGAAAGTAGCTGGAGCACCTTTAGGATATAAGCATCTCCAAGTCATCCACATAGGACACAACAAACCCAAATGACTTTTCTCACCCGTTTAAATTTTGCATCATTAACTATAATATCAGATAACAGTTTAACCATCAACTGATACTTTCAGTTAACCAGTAGCTTTTATTTAATATTTCATACTTTCCTAGCAACGACTCACCAAGTAACAAAGGCAGCATTATTGAGACAGCCACCCAGTTCATTTCTCCACAACTGGCGTTCACCTAGCCAAACTTCAAACTGCTCGATAACTTCCGCAAATGGTATAGCTGTATCATGCCAGACACTGCATGAATTGACATACATGCAAATGAACAGCAGTAAGAGTCGGATCCAGGAATTAACAACTGTTGCAAAAATGATGCGTGCTTCCATGGTTAACGAGAACAAATTGGAATTAATTTCTATCAGCAACTAAGCATGCATAATGATCCAATTTTTATCTTCCTCACCATTGTCCTTCACTAAAAACATCCAAATATAGAAATCCTTTTAGCAATCTTGATGATTTAACAACAGGTTTAGATCATGCAAGTATGTTTCCTATAGCTACACTCCTTGATGCCAGTTTTCTAGTGAATATATCTTATTAAGACGGTAACCTAGCTTATAAGAATTGGAGCATTACAGGGTGTAGGAGGATTATGTGTCCACAACTTTATCCTAAGCATACATGCTGCTTCCTTATTTGAACCCGTGACCTTGATGCCATAATAAAAAGCTATCCCAAAGTAGTGAGGAACTCATTCTTATATTCATGGAAAAGAAGGAAAGATAATGAAGACATTGAAAATGGTAAAGCAGTGCCAATAATAGACTCAGCACACACAATTGAGACCCATAAGAGACACGATCCATGTGATACAACTACACTGCAATTCTTCATATAAAAGCAAAAGATGCAAAGTGCCAAGCGCTGAATTGTATTTCAATCTAATGTAGTAGTTACCATACCGATCAACTCCTAGCTTTCCATATTTCCCTTCTATATATTGATTTATTCTTTCTTCGTGCATTTTTGTTGGCCTCACAAACCTGTAGCAAAACCAAAAAAAGAGAGAATTAAGATGGATCACAAATAGAACGCAACGCCACATTACCAACATTGAAACATAGTCTTTCACTGATGTGAAAAATGTTTAAACACAATAATCTAACAAACAAGTGGCAGAGACAGGAATTCAAACAAGGGGATTTTAAGAAAAGAGTTCTTATACTTGGGGGATTCAACAAACTTATATATATGCTAAAAGAATCATTTTTGTCTATTTACAATCCTATGCCACCGTCCATGTAACAACTAATCAATAATACAAACTTGTTCCACTTCATGTTGTAGCAATATGATATGACAGATTTCATCGAACAGCTTCCAGTTAAAGGTGGCAAATACATACCAATCTGCCAGTATTACACACAACATAACATAAAATAAAATAAAACTTGGATGAGTTTCTAGGAAAGGGTTATGCCACCCACTGTATGCGAAGAATGGGTCGCAGACTAATTTAATAGATTTAATTGATCAGCAACACAGTTTAGAGAAGAAGATTATGTTATTAAGTAACAAACTCCCCCTCCTTCAATTTTGTGAAACCCTAACAGCTCAAGGCTTGTTTCCGGTTACTTCCCCTGCTTCCTAAGTGAACCAAGACTTGTCCAGGCAGCAAAATTCGCTTGCAAAATTTTAATGCACACGTAGCTCATCACTCCCTTGCAGTTGTGAGTTTGAAAAGTATATGTGACATCCCTCTCAAAAAATTGTAAAAAGCTTCGTCGACTCTTTTACAGTGTTATTCTCATTTGACCTCTATAGCAATTATCATTTTTATATTCAAAGAAAAGACCTCCCAAAGCAAATTTAATAGTTATACTAGCATCAGAAGTGCGTCTCTAGGACTTTTCCTACCTTAGTCCTGCTTGTGTTTCTCTACAACTATTTTATCAGTCAAATTATTATTGAAGAATCCACTTCGATCATTTGATTACGTGTGCATTCCAGGAAGTTCTACTCTCCATCCATAGGTTAGGTTATCCCACTCCACCAGAGGCAAACCCACGATTTGAAGACTTTGGATGCACCGGCTATAGTTGGATTTGAACCCGGTCTCAAGGGTGGTATCTCTAGCTTGTACCAGTAGCACTAGGGCACTTCTATGCTTCTCATGGGTGCACTGCTAACTATATCCTAATTTCTACCGGTCTTTCAAAATTGATATACATATGATTTTTTCGGAAGTTAGCGGGTGAACGTGCACCCCCTCTCCAAAGTGTGGGTCTGCCTCTGCACTGCACATAACATCAAATAGTCCTAAACCTATTCCATCCTATTTTCCGGAAAAAAATGCAATCTAAATAGGTCCTTAAGAGTACCCAAGCCAATATGCCATTATTACAACTGGATTTGTGATTTCACAGACATACATAACTATGGAATGCTACCACAAGTATTTCACCCTTCCAATAATAGCTCGAGCAAACAAGACGACATTGCATTTAACAGGACATTAAAGCTAAGAAAACGAAACTGACCTATGGAACAAGTCAACCACATCCATGGTTTTAGCATCAAAAAGTAGAACAGGAAACTCCAGAATCTCAACTTTACCCTCCAAATCAAGCACCAAAAAGTACTCAAACTCCTGCTGCTTCAAATTCTCAAGTCTAGCAGCATTTCGCATAAGCTCCAAGGAGCAATTATGATTAAACGTATCAATATGCATAGGGTCATCCATCTATGCAGTTTCGAAAACAAATTTATCAATGTCGAACTCAATTGAAAAGCTAAAAACAAATTTATCAATGTCGAGCTCAACTGAAAAGCTAACAACAGAGGTGTGTATGAGAAGGTTGAGTTGTATTACCTTAGTGCACTTACCTTGAGTAAAATAGAGACACATTGGCTTCCACCGGGTACGGGTGGGAGTATGCTGAATTAGGGAAGAAGTAGATTCTTCGGTTGTGGAAAGAGAGGCGGAGATGTTGATTTTACGGTTGGATTGAAGTGATGAAGAATAAGGTAGCGCCGGAGAAGAAACGGGGAACCGCCGGAGCAAGGGGACTCTAGAAAATCCCATAGCCATGGAAACGGCACTTTGAGAAACTTACTGAGTTTTGTTCTGTCAAGAAGAAATGAAAGGATATAAGAAAAAAAAAACAGTCAAAGGAATAATATAAACACGAAAAAAGAGAGGAAATTTTTTCAAAAAATGAATATATTTTGGGTTTTATGAAAATTTATACACTTCAAGTATATATAAAATATATAAATAATAAAAAATTATAAGAGATTGTATTTATTCATTCTAATTTCACTATATTCATTTGTTTTTGTATGTCAATTGAATTCGTTCAATCTAATATCATTGTATTTATTAGCGTATTTAAGTTGTATCAACAAATATATACAAAGGTACAAAAAAATAGAAAAATGTATTCATTCACTTTAATTTTTCTTGTACAAGTTGTACTCATTTGTTCGCTCTGGTTTCACTTGTATACATGTAATATAAGATGTATCAACAAATACATTTTGGTGTATACAAAACAAAACAAAAGAAATACATCAATACATTGAATTGTATTTATTTAGTTTAATTTCATTTATATTCGCTCTTGTATTAATAATATTCATTCTCTCTTGTATTTTTTTATAGGGAAAATTACGCGGTTAAGCAAACTTATATTATTTAATTATTCATCATAGCTTTAGTTTGCTATAATTATCACTCGCTACTAACACTAACCAGTAATTACGTGTGCTGACTTCGAGTTTGTATATGTATAATTCGCAACTAATAATTCTTTGTTTGATTTGTATTTGTATACGATGGTTTGTATTTGTATATGGCGATGATTTCCTTTGGTTTTTCAGTTTTGTCATCATATACATTCAATCTTTTTGTGTATAACTTTTTTAAATTTGTATAAACGTGTAGTTTTTGGATTTTGTATAATATAATTTATATAATGTAATTTATATAATATATTTCGTATGATTGTTTAAAGTTCATATGTTTATGTTTGTATCAATTCGTTATTTCGAGTTTTATTATATTTGTATAATTTCAGACTTTATATTACTCAATTATACAAAAACACGCAAATTATACAAACGTACCTGCGAATTATACAAACGAGATGTGAATTATACAAATTATTGTCCTCTCTCCTCCCTCTCACAATCTCGCTCGTCTTTCTCCTCCCTCTCCCAATCTTGCTTGCCAGAGTATACAAATACATATGTATAATATACAATTATCTAACCGATATACATATACAATTCACCTCTCTCCCACTCTTTGCCCTCTCTCCTCCCTCTCCCAGTCTTGCTCGTCGCCTCCTCCTTATAACATGCAGCTACGAATCGTAATTAACAAACTATAGCTATGAAGCGTAATTAAGCTATTTTTGAGTGGCTATACATTAAAGTTCCTCTTTTTATATACATTTGCGATAGTAAAATACACAAATACAAAAGAGAGCGTGAAAATATAGATAGGGGAAGCAAAAATACATAAAAAGGAAAACTATGTACCAAACACTCCTATTTACATGGGGAGTTTGACAGGCCCATTGGACAAAGGTTGAGGCCTCTGAAAGAAACGAACGACAGCTTCCAAGGGCTCAGAATAATTAGAATGTGGGCCATAACTATAGTGATACGGCCCAAATACAAAAAAGAAGTAAAGGGGCAACATTGCTTAAAACAAAAAGAAGTTGGAAAGAAAAATATTTTTTACTTCACCAATCACCAATGCCTGTTCAATGAACCAAAAGACTAGGCAACCAGTACTTAGGAATATAAACAAGGAGAAACTACGTAATTAGATATATTTTACTATCAGATATATTATTATTATTATCTATATTTATAAAATATTATGTATTTTATCACTAATTAAGAGTTTCATATCATATATTGAGGAAAATATACTTACATACACGTATATTTGATACTAGATACACTAAAATAGAAAGAGGTGCGAGCGAGATAGTCATGTATCTCAGATACATAAAAATCACATTAGATACACACAAAATATATGTATATGTATGTATCTGGTGTGATTCTGTATTTGGAATACTAGATACATAGGAGAGTGGCAAGTGAGATGGGAGGAAGGCGAAAGATATTTGTTATGTATTCCAGATATATGCAAATTCACTTGAATACAATGTATTCAAAATATATTATACCTAATTTTGACCCATATATCTCAAGATGCATGTATATGAACACACCATGCAAACTCAGATATTTTAGATTTATACTCCCTCTGTCCACAATTGTTTGGCAGGTATACTAAAAATAGATGTCCAAGATTAATTGTCAATTTAAACAATCAAGAAATAGTTAGTCACTTTTTTCCAATTCTGCCCTTAATGATAGTGTAGTTTAATTGAAAAGTTATGTGGACTTTTGGTATTCTTGGTATAGTAGGGTTATATTAGTCAAATTACACCTTGTATTAAATTTTCCTTGAGGGGTGTGCATG
>JAJOOO010002978.1:0-25818 GCA_029582685.1 Solanum piurae | reverse complement strand
TTCGGTAATAAAAACCGTAAGGAATAAAAACTCTTTTTAAAACAAATTCATAATACTCATAAAATCTTTCAAATGTAACGAAGTAGAATTTCTAAGTCCCATGTACCATCTTAGACACGAATAGAACATCTTAGGGACACAACCCTTTACAAAAAAATATAAGTCTTATACAATGTCTAAGTGGAAATACTAGAAAGCTTTAGCTCTCCAACTCTTAGCTTCAGCTCTTCAGCTCGCTCTTCAGTTTTCCAGAGAAAAGTGTGTCGGTTGTTCAGAGAAAGAGAAAAGTGTGTCATTTTTCTGATTAATGTTTTATGAATTATTATTTTTGGCCAATAAAAATGGGAGGGAGAGTTAAAAATGTTGGAGGGAATATAATATTTTAGTGAAAATTTTAAGGCCACACTTGTAATGTGTTGTTTTTACAATTATAAAAAGAGGACATTTTAAGAGTGTGGCTATATGTAAATAGTTGTTGCCAATTATATCATACTGTAACAACGCTTATAAAATTTAGCCTATACCATTAAAGAGTATGCTTTACAAGTGTTGCCAATATTATCAAAGCCAAAAGTTAAAAACTTGGGCTACACTTTAAAATAATTCCCAAAATTATTTTAGGCTGTTCTTTACAAGCGTTGTCAAGATTTAGTGTGGTCGTAGGCTTAAAATGTTGTAGTGCATTGAGCACTAACTATACTTGAACTTACTTCTGAGCATGAGCGTTGAATGAATCATTGTACTCAAAATCATATTCATTGTGTGAAAAAGGGATTACGTTTGAAGTAAGGGCACTAGTTACATTGTCGGAGAGTTGGTACCTTGGTAATAGTGAAAAGTGTATGTTGTGTGTCTATTGGTCGATCTTTGTCATATCTTGATCCGCATGAGTTAGCTAATTGAGTCTAAGAGAAAATATTTGCACTCGAAAAAGGAGTCGGGATGGAAATCCATGTGATTGTTTGTGCTTGAATGTCTGCTTCTATACAAGTGTCGTTTAGAGTCTTAGTGCGTCGCTTGAGGACACATAATGAATTTAAGTTAAGGGTGTTGATATACCGTGAGTTTACGGTATTTTTAATACATCTCACTTAAGAGTTGTGTGTGTCTAGGGTCATTTTGTATTAGAACTAAGGATTATTGTGCTATATTTGCAGGAAATAGACTTGGACGAGGTTGAGAGAGAAAACAACTAAATTTTGTAGAAGGAGCCATCTACGGAGGTGACTTATGGACCGTAGGTCCAATCATGCTATGTAGGTTGGTGGCGTAAATGGAGTATTAGGGAAGTCTTGACCAATTGTGGAACTACGGAAGCCATTGACGGAGCGTAGGTCGACCCACGGGCCGTCCTGCACATCCTCCGTTTGTATCAGAAAGTTTGAGTTCCAGTACCTGATGAAAAGTTCTAAGTGTGGATCTACGAGAGGGGACCCATGGACCTTAGGTCGACCTACAGTCTGTTCTGCAGGTCCATCATTTGCATCAGAAAGTTGAAGGTTCCAACCTCAGTGGAAAAGTTCTATGTCTTGGGCTACGGACCGTAGGTCGATCCATTGTCCGTAGGTCAGTCTTATCGATTGAAGCCGCATCCAGCAGTTTTATTTACTTATTTCGTTTCCTTTTTGTTTAGGACAATGTTTTCTATAAATAGGGCATGTAAACCTCATTTTTGGTGCTTAGCAACTATTGTTTAACTTTAGTTCTTGGTGTGTTCTTGGTGTGATCTTGGGATTCAACTTGGAAAAATTATCAATTTGATTTTCTATTTTCGATTTATAAAGATTCTTGCTTTGAATTTCAATTGGAGATTACGGGTTTCTTCTACTCATTACGCAAGTTTATGAATTCTTCTTCTAAAAACATGAATTGTGTTCTTCCAAGCATGAGTAACTAAATCTACAACTAGTGTTATGGGAGCCATGAGCGATTAACAAAGTATGAATTGTAACTAAGTAATTCTTGAATAGTGTTGTTACATGCATTGATAATTCTTTCATTTAGAAGTTTTTTAAATAGTGGCCAACGTTAGAACTCGCCTTGTTGCTACTTGCCGGACCAAGGAGGTAGTTAATAAGAAAATAATTATCAACATAGATTTAGTGTGATACTATCTAATATAGTCTAATGTCAATTGGTGCGAGGGTGAAAACTTAGTCATACATTGATGTGATGTCTAATATGAGGTAAAAGTAAGGGTTAGTAAATTATACCCACGTAGCCAAACCAAGGTGTGGGGTGAAATTCTCTATTTTGTGGACCAAGCAATTACTATTACTAGGATTACTGTGTTATGAACTTATGGGAAAGACAAACACCCTAGTTTCTCTCTCTCATTGATAACAACCAAAGTTTGAATCTTGCTCACTATTTCGGTAAACTACAATCAGTTATTTGTTACACAAACCCCCCCCCCCTTACTTACTTGTTTCAGAAATAAGTTGACTAAACGAATATAATAGTGAGTTAAGTTTAAGTCTAAACCATATTTCTCGTGGGATCGACCCTAACCTACTAGTTGGGTTCTTTATTTGACAACGATCACTTATACTTCTTTAGGGAGGTGTAATTTGACCGTATCAGTGCTTAAGAAGTCCATTGAGGCTTTCTCCCAAGGCGGAGATGGGGTACTTAGATACCAAAGTCGTTTATGTGTTCAAAATGTGGATGACTTGTGGGAGTAGATTTTAGTAGAAGCCCACGGTTCGCAGTATTATATTCAGCCCGGAGCCACCAAGATGTACCGTGACTTATGGGAGGTCTATTTGTGGAAAGGGATGATGAAAGATATCGTGGCTAAGTGTCCAAATTTCCACCAAGTGAAGGTTGATCATAAAAAATAGGAAGGTTTGTCCCAAGACATTAGCATCCCTACTTGGAAGTGGGAAGATTAGAATATGGATTTTATAGTTTTCTTGCCTCGCACCCAACGACAATATGACTTTATTTTAGTGATAGTAGACCGGATGACGAAATCAACTCATTTCCTTCCCGTCAAGGTTTCCTATTCGGCGGAGGACTATGCCAAGTTGTACTTGAGAGAAATGATAAGGTTTCATGGAGATCCCTTTTTCCATTATTTCCGATTGTGGTACCCAATTCACTTCTCAGTTTTGAAAGTCATTCCCAAAGGGGCTTGGCAGAAAGGTTAAGCTTAGCACAACTTTCATCCCCAAATCGATAAGCAAGAAGAGCGTACTATCCAAACATTTGAATATATGTTAAGGGCTTGTGTGATATATTTTAAGGGAAATTGGGACGACCATTTGCCATTGATTGAGTTTGCCTACAATAACAGTTACCACTCAAGTATTGATATGGCTTCATTTGAGGCCTTATATGGTAGGAGGTGTAGATCTCCCATAGGTTGGTTTGAGGTCGGTAAGGTTGCCCTAATAGGTCTCAGATTAGTTCAAGAAGCCTTGGAGTCAGTTTGGCTTATAAGAGAAAATTTGAAAACAGCTCAAAGTCGGAAAAAGTCTTATGCGGCTGTGAGAAGAAGGGATCTAGAGTTTGAAATTAATGATTGGGTTTACTTGAAAATCTCAACCATGAAGGTGTAAAGAGGTTTGGTAAGAATTGAAAGCTTAGTCCCCGGTATGTAGGCCCATATCAGATCTTGAGGCGTGTGGGTAAGGTTTCTTATGAGCTAGATTTTCCAAATGAGTTGGCAACCGTGCATCCCATTTTCCATGTCTCCATGCTTAAAAAGTGTGTTGGAGATATTACATCCATAGTTTCCCTAGAAGGGTTGGGAGTGGATGAAAGTCTTTCTTATGAGGAAGTCCGGTTGAGATTCTAAACCGACAAGTTAAGAGGTTGTGAAACAAGGAAATAGCTTCTGTGAAGGTTTTGTGGAGGAATCAACAAGTTGAGGGTGCTACTTGGGAGGTCGAGGCTGATATGATATCCCTCTATTCACATCTATTTCCTCATACTCCCAATCTAGCTTGAGGTAATGAGTTCCTCCTGGTTTGTCCTTGTTTTAGGAGTCATGTGTTTTATGTGTTTCCATGATTTCCTTATGCGATGCATGTTGATGAAAACTTGTCTTTTGAAAGAAAATGAGTTTATATGATTTATTTTTCTCATGTTGTTGTGCATTGAGCATGAGTTGCCTATAAACATCATGACATGAATTGATGAACATGCTTTAGATATGCTTTTTGGGAGTGAATTGCATATTAGCTCCATGAGATTGTGTTGAGCATGCATTTAGCTTGGAGAAGGTAGTTCCTCCTTGAAAATGAGAAATTTTGAAAACTTATGCATATTGGGTTGCTAGATGTAGTTCCTACTTTCTTATGATGCATTTGAGTTTGTTAAGCTTGGAATTGATGTTTCCTCCTTATGTGTATTCCACGCATAATGGGCTGATAGAGTTAGTTTCACCCCTCATATGATATTTTGAGAAGCTTGAAATCGATAGTTCCTCCTTGGTTGTATGCATTGCATTGTAGGTTGGGTTGGTAGTTCCTCTCCTACTCTTTTAGAGCCAGTTTGAATCTCATTCGAGGAAGAATGGTCCCAAGGGGGAGATATTGTAACACCCAGTATTCAAAAGACCGAAATAGCAGCCTTTCCAGATGTTGCAGGTGCCAGACCACGCCGGCCACCCACGGCCCGTGGAATGGACCTCAGACCGTAGGTGTTGTCCTTTGTTGGTCTTCCAAGGTGAGGTCTAAGGGTCCAGTCCACGGCCTGACCAACGGACTGTAGGTCAGACTATGGTCCGTGGTTCGAGGATCAAAGATCACCCTTACTAACACCAAACGATAGTCTACCAGGATGGGCTGTAGGTCAGACCACGGTTCGTTGACTGGGCCGTCAGTGAGAGCTGTAAGTTCATGTTTCAGATGCAGTAGGGTCTTATCCTAATTAATTAATTCATATACTATGTCGTTTTGCCTATGTTTAGAACATCTATATAAGCTTTTTCAACCCCCAAATTAACCCATTCACTTCATTCTTAAAATTTCACAAAAAGAAACCAACTCCTCTCCAAATATTCTCTCTCTAGAAACTTGAGGAAGAAGAAGAAGAAGGATTCACATAGGGTTTCAAGCTAAGGTTTCAATTCCTCCATTGAAGGCTAGTATTTGGAATCAATGTATGATAGTTTTCCATGTATTCCTTTTATCCATGAAGTTCCTAAATCTCCCTATTTCAAATGGTAGAATTCCCCAATTGAGTTAGGGTTTTCTTCAGAACCACGACCTGATCAGCAGACCGTTGGTCAGACCACGGTCAGTGGTCGAGGGTCCGTAGGTCAGGACCCCCAAAACTAACTTTTTGACCATGGACGACGACCGTGCAGGACGGACCATCGGTAAGTCCATGGTCCGTCGGTAGGGGTCCGTAGGTCATGCCTGACAATTAAGTGTTAAGGGCAGTTAGCACTTTATCTAATTATTTTATCCCTATACTAGGCCCTTCTACCCTTCACCAAGAACCCCATATAAGTGATTCCAACCCCTAAATTAGTTCATTATCTTCAAATTTACCCAAAAGAACTCCCTAATATTTCTCTCTCTAGAAAGCTTGAAGAAAAAATATTCAACCTAAGGTTTCAAGTCAAGTATCAATTTTTCCATTGAAGATAAGCAATTGGATTTGTGGTATGATAGTTTTCATCCATGGAATCCTTCCATTTACGGATTTCCCAAATCCTCCTATTTTCAAAGTTAGAAATCCCCAATTGAGTTAGGGTTTTCTCTAATTGTCATGGGTTCTCTTTATTATTGATTTAAATGATTGGATTATGATATATTATGCACGAATTGATGAAATACTATAATTTTATGATGATTCCCCTATGAACCCACGTAATCCCTGTGTTTTCAAGTTATGATCATGTGATGTGGGATTTTGATTCTGAAAGTAGAGTTTTATGAAATTAAACATGTATTGATGGAATTATATGAGTTTATAAAGAAATCCATATCTAACCCATGTTTTCTAAATGTTGATGATTGAAAGTATGTTTTGAACCTTGAAAGGTAAATTATGGAATTATACATGTTCTTATGAAATCTATGCAAATGTTTTAAGGATTCTTTGAGAGTAAAGTATCAATGTTGATGTTGTTGTTGTGTTGTTGAAAGGATTTCTCATATACACATAAAAGCATGATTGTGAAAGGTTTTTCACATAATAAGGATTCTAAGGTTGAAAAGTTTTCTCACCCAATTGAATCAAAGATTAAGAACTTCCTAATGAAACTTAGCTTGAATTTTTTATTGATTGATACCTTTCCATGGATAATGACTTAGCTTGGATTGGCAAGATGATATGACCTTCCATGGATAATGAGTACAAGTAACAAATGACTATTCCGTGGGATTTATGCTTTAGCATCGAGAGGATATTGAGATGGAAGCTCTCCCGTCAGTAGAGGTCGGGTTTTTGAAGTTTCATGACCCAGGGGTACCTCCTAGACGTAACATGGCGCGTGGAACCCCGAAGGACCCATACAGGAAACTTAGCTTTCATAATATAAGAAATATAACAATAACAGTAAAACAATAGTCCAAGTCCAATAGTTTTATAAAAGAAAAATGGAAGTCTAAACACTTGTCTCAATATAGCCATCCTGTACAATAGAATAAAATTGGGCCTAGCCCATACATCATGTCCAAAAGAGAAAATACATGAAAGAAAGTGAAACAAGGAACATCCGTCCTCGAAGCATGAGGAGTGAAACAAGGAACATCCGTCCTCGAATCATGAGGAGTGAAACAAGGAACATCCGTCCTCGAAGCATGAGGACTCACAAAATCATAGGAAACCTCGAATTCAACCACTAGCCACAAAACAAAGAATACTCACTATCGGACCTTACATTTGGGGAAATGTAGGCAAAAATATTTGTTAGTACAAAACAATCTACCGAGTATGATAGTTATTGTCACGACCCGAGCTACCCCCTAGAAGTAATATGGCGTACTTTACCACGAAGGAGTCTCGTACAAGACCTTAGCATCATCATAACATAAAGACATAGAATAATGCAGAAAAATTAAAAACTTTTACAATAGAAGGAAACTTCTTTTCATAAATGAAAATAGGAAACTATACTTGTCTCATCCACCATCTAACATAAGAGTACAAATAGAGACAAAGCCCTTTACATCAATAAAGTCTCCAAAATAGGAAATACATTATAGTCTAGAACATAGAATGTAAACTACAAACTAGAATCAATAACATCTTGTCCTCGAACTTGAGGACTCACCAAGCCTAGGGAATAGTCAACCCAATCTTCACTTGAGAAGTAGTAGTCTCAACGACAGCTACCTACACTCATAGTAAAGTAGAAAATATGTGTTAGCACAATGAATTTTACTAATTATGGAAGCCATGCATTAAAATCTTTAAAACATGCATAAAAGGGACATTTAGTTGAAATCATGCATTTATCGAGTTTAACTGCCATTATGTACATTTATGAAGAAACACAAGTCAAACCAACATATAAGCAACCTAAGGTCATACTAGTTCAATGCAAAGGTAAGATCCCATAACCCTACCAAATGCTAAGTATAACATTTAGGCCACCAACAATATACATAGCATACTTTCCATACTCATGACCAACGTACATAAAAGAGGAGACATTCATGTTCATACTTATAACAAATGAAGTAAACATTACATTCATACATAATTCATAAGTTTTCATAATCATAAGAGAACCTCACCATAACCCCTCTTAGAGTCTACTTGTGCAATGCATAAGTGATGTACCATACCCCCACTCACACTAAGTAGTACCCCTTAAAAAGTCATAATTAAAGCCCACGTTCTTACCATAGTTCATATTCATACCACTAGGGAAGAATTGCATTAACCGACACAGACCATGTGAGCTACATGAAATCCGGTGTTCTACCCCCACACCGGAAAGAGGTGTCCTACTTGCCTAATGTAGAACATACATTCTTAGCTTCTAGGTGGATTCACTAGCTAAGACATATGTGGGCACATAGTTATGTGATATGGGGATTGCTACTAAAAACCCGGACTACTAGCGCAAAAGGTTTCCATCCCATGAGACACCATACATTGGGAAGACGGACTTGTCAAATATAGAAGCCCCATCTCATTTTCACATTCTCTCGGTGTTATGCATAATTCCCTTTAAAAGTGATACCAAGTCTTTACTTAAGTTTATATTAATAAGACGTGTAATAGACACACACATGTCAACATATAATCATAATAGCTCATAGGTTTGTTTAAGTGAGAATGCTCGTTTCACTTTAGAAACATTAGCATGTGAGTAAACCTTTCACATTGTAGTCGTATTGTGATCATGAGGATGTCCTTTAAACCAACCCAACAAGATCATGATAAAAATACATATATACTTCATACATAATCAAGTGTTTAGGGTATAGGCAAGAAGGATCTTATATCAACACCACAACATTAGATATAGGAACATTATTATCCAAGTAAATCACACAGTCATGTAGAATTAACATCAACATACAGAAACCCTAGCCAATTGCCCTTCAAGGCCATGAACCATCATCAACCCTAACTTCCAAAATTACAACATTAAATATAGAGATTTCATTATTCAACACCCTAACAACATAAACAGAATCAATTATCAACTTCCATGACCATTCAAGTCACATCTTTGTTCACAAATTAGGAAGAAAGGGAAACCATGGGTCCAAGAGAGATTTTCATCAAAAACCATCAATACTACAACAGTCTAACCATAAACTATCATAATTGAACAATAGAAATCGTTTTAGAAGAAGACCCACGATTAGAGTAAAACCCTAGATTTTGGAAGTTTAAAACACACTTTGAAGGGACTTCCTGGAGGATAGCTACCCAATAATGAAGAGAATCCATACCTTAGGTTGAATTCCTCACGAATTTTGAGAGGATAGACTTGTTCTTGAACCCCTAGCTTGAGCTTCTACTTTGTTCTTCAATGGAGTTTAGAGAGAGAATATTTTTGGGAGGGAAGTGGGTTGAGTTTAGGTCTTGTGAGTTATGAGGAGTTAAGTGAAGTTTAATAGTTAAAAAGTACTTATACTAGTCTAAAATAACTAAATATAACAATCACCACTGTTAATTAATTAAGATTTAGTTGTAATGTTTGACCCTTAGCCTTTTTTGGATAGCCTTGGCATACCTCATCCACGAGCCCCAACCTACGGGGCGTGGACTGATCCGCGGATAGTACTGGTCACTTGTGGATTGGGTCTGAGGCAGGTTTCTTGGCCTTGGTCCGAGACTCATCCACGAGCCCCAATCTACGGGGCGTGGTATGGTCCACAGACCGTACTGTCCAGGCGTCAAATGGGACTGATACTAGGAATATTTGGGGGAGTTTGGTGAAGCTAAGTGTTGACTCACGACTCCCATCTACGGGGTGTGAGTCAATCCATGACTCGTAGGTTGATTCTCATGGTTCATGCTATCTTTTTGACAGCTTTTGGGCAGCCCCCTTAGTCCTCCTCAAGGACCCTTGAGGGGGGGGGACATGCCTTGACGTCTAGGGACTATAATATTAGTACTAAGTTAGGGAGGTCATTTTACGACTATTATCTTGACGTTAACCCTTTTTAGGACACTAGATTACATGTTAGGCTCTAGCTTAGTTTATTAGATTTCCGGGGTGTTACATTATCCCCTCCTTGGGAACATTCGCCCCCGAATGACAATCTAGGCACCCAACATAGTTAAAAACTCTAGATTAGCAGCCCAATATGCATGATACATCAAAAATGTGCAAAACTCACAAATGCAATTCACCATATGCAATATTCAAAAGGAGGAAACTTCATTTCCCTCACAAGACAAGGTCAATGCAACACATGGAGGTAGTATCTACATCTACCAATACAATATGTATGAAGCTCATCAATTCATATAATCATATGAGGAACTACCTTATCAAACTCAACCAAGATCTACACAACTAAGCATGTTCATCATTTCACTTCATGAAGCCAAATATGCAATCATCATACTAAAATGCATTTCAACAAAAGGAACATATAAGTCATGAAAACTCATTTAATACTGAACATGAATTCTCACAAGAACATGCAAAATATAAGGAAATCATGGAGAACTCATACAATGCGCATGACTCCAAAAACAGAAAAAACACAAGAAAAACTACTGACCTCAAGTTTGAATGGGAGTAGAAGCAAAAAGATGAGGATAACGAGACATCATATCGGCTTCGGCCTCTCACGTCGCACCCTCAACTAAGTGATTCCTCCATACAACTTTAACGGAAGCTACTTCTTTGTTCCTTAACTTCTTCACTTGCTGGTCCAAAATCTCAGTCGGGACCTCTTAATAAGAAAGGTTCTCATCAACTCCTAAACCCTCTAGAGGAAGGATGGATACCAGATCACCAATGCACTTCTTCAGCATGGAAACATGAAACACCGGGTGAACCGGTGCCAACTCATTTGGCAAGTCTAGCTCATATGCAACTTTTCCCACACGATTGAAGACTTTATATGGGCCCACATACCGGGGACTAAGCTTCCCCTTTTTACCAAACCTCATCACACCCTTCATAGGTGAGATTTTCAAGTAGACCCAATCACCAATTTCAAACTCTAGATTCCTCTTCCTATTATCGGCATAAGACTTTTATTGATTGTGGGAAATCTTCAACCTATCCCTAATAAGTCAAACTTTTTCAATGGCATCAGAAACTAGTTTGGGACCCATTAGAGCAAACTCACCTACCTCAAAGCACCCAACCGGAGATCTACCCCTTATCCCATAAAGTTCCTCAAACGGAGCCATGGCAACAGTAGAGTGGTAACTATTACTGTAGGCAAATTCAATCAATGGAAGATGGTCATCCCAACTACCTTTGAAATCAATCACACATTCTCTCAACATGTCCTCCAAGGTTTGAATGGTCCTTTCTGCTTGACCATCCATTTGAGGGTGGAAAGAGGTACTAAGTTTAACATTGGTACCAAGCCCCCTTTGGAATGACTTCCAAAAGTGTGAAGTAAATTAGGATCCCCGATCCTATATGATAGATAAGGGAACTCCATGCAACTTAACTATCTCATTGATGTACAACTTGGCATAGTCTTCCGCCGAAAATGAAGTCTTAACCAGAATAAAGTGGGCTTATTTGTTCATCCTATCAACAATGACCTAAATAGAATCATGTTGCCTTCGAGTGGGAGGCAAACCCACCACAAAGTCCATGTTCACATCCTCCCATTTCCAAGTAGGAATATCTATATATTAGGACACACCTCTAGGTTTTTGGTGTTCGTCTTTGACTTTATGACAATTCGGACATTTGTCTACAAAACCCGCTATATCCTTTTTCAAGCCATTCCAACAATAGATTTCCCATAGATCAAGGCACATCTTGGTGGCTCCCGAATGAATAGAATACCGCGAACCATGAGCCTTTTCAAAAAAATTATCTCTTAGGGCGTCAACACCCAGAACACATAATCTACCTTGGTACCTAAGCACCCCATCCCCCTTGGGAGAAAGCCTCAATGGACTTGTTGAGAACCGATTTCTTCAACTCCATTAAAATAGAATCAAGGTGTTGGTTAGAATTCACATTAACTACAAAGGACGATTTGGAACTATAATCGACCATAACTCCACCCTTGGTGGAATCCACTAGTTGGACACCCAAACGGGTCAACCTATGCACATCACGAACCAATTCGTTCTTCTCATCTTCAACATGAGCTACACTACCAATTGACTATCTACTTAGGGAATCCACAACTAAATTAGCTTTGCCGGGGTGGTGTAGGACACTCATGTCATAATCTTTCAAAAGCTCTAACCACCTTCTTTGTCAGAGATTCACGTATTTTTGGGTAAAAATATATTGAAAACTCTTGTGATCAATGAAGACATCTACATGGACCCGATATAGGTAGTGCCTCCATATTTTCAAAGAAAACACCACCACCGCTAATTCAAGATCATGGGTCAGATAGTTCTTTTCATGCACCTTGAGTTTGCTTGAAGCATAGGCAATTACTTTACCATGTTGCATAAGGACACACCCCAAATCTACTCGAGAAGTGTCACAATATACTACAAACCCATCGGTACCCTCCGGCAAGGTCAACACCGAAGCGGAGGTAAGTGTATCTTTCAATTCTTGGAAGATTTTCTCACAAACCTTCGACCACTCAAAGTTGGACTTCTTTTGGGTCAAAGTCATTAATAGAGAAGCAATACAGGAAAATCTTTCCACAAATCTTCTATAATAACCGGACAAACCCAAGAAGCTTCTAATATCCGTTGGAGATAGAGGTCTAGCCCAACTCTTGACCACATCCGTCTTCTTAGGATCAATCTCAACACCCTCGCTTGACACAATGTGACCAAGGAAAGCAATCGACCTTAGACAAAACTCGCACTTGCTAAATTTAGCATAAAGTTTGTTGTCCTTGAGTACTTGCAATACTTGCCCAAATGCTTCATATGATCACCCCCACTTCTTGAATAGATCAAAATATCATCAATAAAGACGGTCACAAACAAATTGAGATATTGCCTAAATACCCTATTTATAAGATCCATAAATGCCGTCGGGGCATTTGGTAGACCAAAAAACATAACTAAAAACTCATAGTGACCATATCTTGTACGGAAGTCCATATTAGGAATGTGAACCCCTCTCACCCTTAATTGGTGATAGCCCGACCTTAGGTCAATCTTTGAAAAGTAACTTGCCCCTTGGAGTTGGTCAAACAAATCTTCAATTCTAGGGAGAGGGTACTTATTTTTTATAGTGACCTTGTTCAATTGGCGATAATCAATATACATCCTACGGGACCCGTCTTTACTTGTCACAAACAAAACCGGAGCACCCCATGGAGATATTCTTGGTTGAATAAAACTCTTGTCTAACAATTCCTTGAGTTGTTCCTTTAATTCATTTAATTCGGCTGGAGCCATCCGGTAAGGAGGAATAGATATGGGTTGAGTATTCGGCAAGGGATCAATGCCGAAGTCTATTTCCTGTTCGCGAGGGATTCCGGGCAAGTCATCGAGAAAGACTTCTAGAAATTCCCTTACTATGGGGACCGACTCTAAATGAGGAGTCTCGAAATCAATGTCCTTAACTCTCACAATATGGTAGATACACCCATTAGAAATCATTTTCTAGCTTTTAGATATGAAACAAAATGACCTCTAGGAATAGAGTTTCCCCCTTTCCATTCTAAAACGGGCTCATTTGGAAATTGAAACTTTACCACCCTTGTTCTACAATCAATGGAAGTAAAACATACATGCAACCAATTCATTCCCAATATGACATCAAAGTCCAACATATCTAATTCTACCAAATTAACCAAAGTGACTCTATGAGATAAAGAAATAGGACAATCCCTATAAACTCTTTTAGCTACAACCGAGTCACCTATTGGGGTAGAGACCGAAAAATGTTTCTCTAACTTTATGGGGAGTACATCAATTTTCATAGCCAATAGAGGTGTAACAAAAGATAAGGTGGCATCGAGGTCTAGCAATGCATAAACATTAATGGAAAATACTTGCAACATACTGGTAACAACATCCGGAGAACCCTCTTGATGACTTCTAGATTTCAGAGCATATAAGCGATTCTTCTTGGGAGCATCAGAATTATAGCCACTAGGAGGGACTTGCTTGCTCTCTCTCCCTTGAACCTTTAACATAGGACAATCCCTCTTCATGTGCCCACTTTTTCCACAACTAAAACACCCATCCGTGCCTAGAAGGCACTTGCCATCATGCTTTTTGCCACACTTTAAAAAAGTAGGTCTATCAACATAAGAACCACCACCACTACAACCTTGTTACTTAGGAGTAGGCACCCTCTCTTTGTTGACCCTTAGGAGTTCTAGAGGTGCCTTGATTATAAAACCTCTTCTTAAACCTTGGTTTGCCTTGAAGCTCAAATCTACTTTTAGACAAAATACCATCATCGACTCTTGCCCTCTTTACTTCTCTACTCACTTGCATGAGCTTTTGTTCCTCAATTTGCTCAGCATGAAACATAAGACGTGAGATGTTCATGCTTGGAATAAGCATCGCAGAACGACATTCATTCACCACTAGGTCGGATATCCCCATAACAAATTTGTTCATTTTAGCCCTAGAATCCGCCACCAAGGTTGGGGCATAATTAGACAATTGGGTGAACTTGAGGCTATATTCCTTCACACTCATACCTTCTTGGTGTAGGTTGATGAATTCTTGCATTTTTCTCTCCCTCAACTCAAGGGGGAAAAACCTATCAAGGAAGGCCGTCTTGAACACTTCCCAATCAACTAGGCCCGCTCTTATGGATCTCTCTTCCTTCCATTGCTCATTCCACATTTGAGCCACATCTTTCAATTGATAGGCGGCTAGTTCCGCCTTCTATCTTGGAGACACTCCCATAACGTCTAGCACCTTGAACACCTCCTCAATAAACCCTTGTGGGTCTTCATCCACTTTGGAGCCATAGAAGGTAGAGGGATTCATCCTTGTGAAATCCCTTATCCTAGAAGAGGTTGTTCTTGCATTGGGGTTTACTTGGACTCTAGCATCTCTAGTGACTTGAGCCATTAGAGCATGAGTCAATGTTTGGAGAGTCGTCTATATATCCACATTAGTCATATCCCCCTCATCATTAGGATCTTGAGGAGCATGAGGCCCTTGAGGACCTTGGAGATGAACTCCCTCATCATTAGCAATCTCCTCTTCCACTCTTCTTGCGGCCGCTCTTCTTGTATTTATATTTATATATGCACAAGAAAACGGTTAGGAAAAGGACTTTATATAGTTAAGACTCTTAAGGCACGACTAAAGAGTAATGAGAGAAGTGAAAAGTTCTTAAGCATCGTATAGCCTCTCATTCATAAGTGTGGCGCGCTTCACACTCATGAACAAGACTCTACTAGACATGGTTCATGAGACATCAACCTAAAATTATCCCAACACTTTATGCTCTGATACCAAATTTTCCATGACCCGGGATACCCCCTAGAAGTAGGATGGCGTACTTGACCCCGAAGGGGTCTTGTACAATCCCTTAGCATCATCATAACATAAAGACATAGAATAATGCAGAAAAATTTAAAACTTTTACAATAGAAGTCAACTACTTTTCATAAAGGAAAATAGAAAACTAGACTTGTCTCATCCACCATCTAACATAAGAGTACAAATAAGAACAAAGACCTTTACATCAATAAAGTCTCCAAAATAGGAAATACAATATAGCCTAGAACATAGAAGGTAAACTAGAAACTAGAATCAATAACATCTTGTCCTCAAACTTGAGGACTCACCAATCTTAGGGAATAGTGGACCCAAGCTTCACTTGAAGAAGTAGTAGTCTCAACGACCAGGACCTACACTCATAGTAAAGTAGAAAATATGGGTTAGCAAAATAAATTGTACTAAGTATGGAAGCCATGCATTAAAATCTTTAAAAAATGCATAAAAGGGACATTTAGTTGAAATCACGCATTTATCGAGTTTAAAAGACATTATGTACATTTATGAAGAAACACAAGTCAAACCAACATATAAGCAACCTAAGGTCATACTAGTGCAATGCAAAGGTAAGATCCCATAACATTACCAAATGCTAAGTATTACATTTAGGCCACCAACAACATACATAGCATACTTTACCATAGTCATGACTAACGTACATAAAAGAGGCGACATTCATGTTCATACTTATAACAAAGGAAGTCAACATTACATTCATACATACCTTTCATACATAATTCATAAGTTGTCATAATCATAAGATAACCTCACCATAACCCCTCTTCGAGTCTACTTGTGCAATGCATAAGTGAAGTCCCATACCCTTACTCACACTAAGTAGTACCCCTTAAGAAGTCATAATTAAAGTCCATGTTCTCACCATAGTTCATATTCATACCATTATGGAAGAATTGCATTAACCGACATAGACCATGTGAGCTACATGGAATCTGGTGTTCTACCCCCACACCGGAAATAGGGGTCCTACTTGCCTAAGGTAAACCGTACATTTTTAGCTTCTAGGTGGATCCACTAGCTAAGACCTATGTGGGCACATAGTTATGGGATATGGGGATTGCTACTACAAACCAGGACTACTAGCGTAAAAGGTTTCCATCCCATGAGACAACATACATTGGGAAGCTGTACTTGCTAAACGTAGAAGCCCCCATCTCATTTTCACATCCTCTCGGTGCTACACGTAATTCCCTTTAAAAGTGATACCAAGTCTTTAATTAAGATTATATTCATAAGAGAGTGTAATAGACACACACATGTCAATATATCATCATAATAACTCATAGGTTTCTTTAACTGAGAATCCTCCTTTCACTTTAGAAACATTAGAATGTGAGTAAACCTTTCACATTGTAGTCGTATTTTGAGCATGAGGATGTCCTTTCAACCAACCCAACAAGATCATGATAAACATACATACATACTTCATATATAATCAAGTATTTAGGGTATAGGGAAGAAGGATCTTACATCAACACCACAACATTAGATATAGGATCATTAGTATCTAAGTAAATCACATACTCATGTAGAATCAACATCAACATACACAAACCCTAGTCGATTGCCTTTCAAAGCCATGAAGCATCATCAACCCTAACTTCTAAAATTACAACATTAGATTGAGAGATTTCATGATTCAACACCATAACAACATAAACATAATCAATTATCAACTTCCCTGACCATTCAAGTCACATCTTAGTTCACAAATTAGGAAGAAAGGGAAACCATGGGTCCAAGAGATATTTTCATCAAAAACCATCAATACCACAACAATCTAACCGTAAACTATCATGATTAATCATAATAGATCATAATTGAACAATAGAAATCGTTTTTGAAAAAGACCCATGATTACAGTAAAACCCCAGATTTTGGAAGTCTTAAAAACACACTTTGAACGGACTTCTTGGGGGATAGCTGCCCAAGAATGAAGAGCATCCATACCTTAGGTTGAATTGCTCACGAATTTGGAGAAGAAACACTTGTTCTTGAACCCCTAGTTTAGATCTTGTGAGTTACAAGGAGTTAAGTGAAGTTTAATAGTTAAAAAGTACTTATACTAGTCTAAAATAACTAAATATAACCGCCCTCACCCTTACTCAATTAATTAGGATTTGGTTGTAATGTTTGACCCTTAGTTGTTTTTGAACAGCCTTGGCAGACCTCATCAACGAACCCCCCACCTATGGGGCGTGGACTGATCCACAGACCATACTGGTCTCTCATGGATTGGGTGTCACGACCCGGGGGACACCCCGGATGCAACACAGCATACTCGACCCCGAAGAGGTCTAATACAAGCCTCATAGCATTCTCGAACATAAGAACATAGGAAAATAGAGAGGAATTAAAACTTTTTGTTACAATTAAAGACATTTTCATTAAAAAGCAAACGAAAGACTTTCTAGACTTTGGCTCAAACCATCTAATACTTTGAATACAACATTGGGACTTAGCCCATACAAAAGCTTTAACATAACTAAAAGACATAAAGGAACAAAGTATGTTTCGTCCTCGAAACTATGAGGACTCACCAAGTCTTCATCTTCAAGCACCTTAGAAACCTACTCTTCAAGCATAGAACACCAATATCTGCAAACCCTACACTTTGGTAAAAATGGAGAAGAATGGGGTTAGCAGAAAATTACTAAGTATGGAAGCCATGCAAAAACCATGCTTAAAACTGACATTTATTTGAAAGTCATGCTTTTATGCCATTTTGATAAAACTTCATGAACATTGATAAAATAGGCATAATATAAGTTACAACCAACATTCAAGTCATATTTTCATATTTTGACATAATAAACATTCTTCATTACCTTCACTTTAAGTCTTCACCTCAAGTAACCCTCAAGTGATACCTTGTGCATTGTATGGGTAGCGTCCCCATACCACCACCCACACTAAGGTACCACCTTAAGGCCACCAAAAGTGAACTTACAATTCATCCTTTGCACCTTTACACAATAAAGCATATAAGAGACATAAACATTTCATAAGTCACATCATCACGTTAAGACCAACATCTAAGACAACTTTAAGTCATACTTGTGCAATGTGCCAGTAGCATCCCATACTACTACTGACACTAAGTACTACTTTTAAGTCACCATACACAAGACACATTCATATATGAGAAGTGATGACAATGAAGTAACTCATAATACAATCCAAGTATAGCATGCATCATTACATTTAAGCATATAAGTCAACATTATTCATTAGCTTCATTTAGAGAACATTCATTCATTAGACATTAGCTCATCATTCTCATTAACTTTATCATAAGAGGACTTTCATACTTTAGTCATTAAGACTTAGAGAACTCACTATAATCCTATCAAAGCCTACTCGTGCAATACATGGATAGCATCCCATACTACCACCCACACTTCATAGAACTCATCAAGAAACCATAATGTACATCTCACATGATGGGAATAGACGTTAACTAACTTAGACCATGAGAGATAAATCATGGAATCCGATGTCATATGAACCCACACCGAAGAAATGTGTTTTATTTGCCTAAGGTAGAACTAGGTAATATCTTATATTTGGTAAGAATACCACTGGCTAATATATATCCTATGTGGGCACATAGTTATGGGATAGGAAGATGTTCATTGGAACTCTAGCCTAACATTGGGAGAGTTTCCATCTTACCATATCCACTCGGTGCTTAGCCTTTATTCCCATAGAGTAGTTCATTTACATTAACATCATTGTACTTGAGAGGGCTACAAACACCAGGTCTACCGACCCAAAGTACATTACACAAGAAAGGGCCACCATTATTAGGTCTACCGATTCAACCTTACCTCCACTAGAGCTCACCATCAAAGTATTCTTCAGGAAGGCCTGAACAGCTGAATCTACCATAGCCTGCTCAAAGTCAGTCAGGCCCTCAAAAACAACCTTCTCACGCACACCAAGATGATCCTAATCTATCTCGACCTCAGATTTAGCAACAACAACATCAACCCTAATATCATCTCCAGTGGTAGTTGGAGGCACCTCAGAGCAGGCTGGAATATCTGCCCTTGGGTCATCTGGGATCTCTACCATTCCAAATAGTGAGGTAAAATTTGTGTACTACAGATGGTCCACATCCTTCATCAACTCAGCAACATCTTCCCTAAAGGCCATCACCTCCTCAGTAGCACCCGTTCCTCTATCAAAACCCTCTACTCTCAATGTGAGGGCATCAATAGAAGCCCTAAGAGGCGTCAATGCAGCAGTAAGATCTCTCTCAATCATTCTAGGAATTGCAGCCTCTAACCAAAAGGCATGCACATCAGTAGAATGGGCTAGGTGCCCCATCTTGAGAAGCATGGCCTTGGTGATCGGAGGCCTAGAGGTAGTAGTACGAGCAGCAGATCTGGGGGGCGGGGGGAGGGAACAAAAGTTCCAGGAATGTCAGTAGGAGAAAAGCTAGAAGTACCTGAAGGCCCAGTGGCCGGAGTAGGCATGACTACCTCTGCAGGTAGTGAATCAATATCGACCTCCGGGGATGTATCCACTGGAGTTTCTCTCCTCCTATTGGCCTTATCTCTCGTCTACTCAGCCTCTATACGGCGGATATCAATGGAAGATGTGAGTGTGAGCTCAACATCCCTCTTCTCATCACGACTTCAGCCAGATGATATAACTTTGTGATCATTACCAGAAAAGGAAGAGAGATCTGGTACTGCTTAGCCCTCATGGCCATCTCCTGCTCAATAATCAAACCCAAATTAAGCTGATTCCTGGCTATGATAGATTCAAGGCAGGCCGCCTTTGGGTGGCGGAGAATGGACTAATTTTGTAAAGGCATAATTGTGTTGCTGATGAATCCAAACTAATAACGAGTTGCTATGCTGTGGTCCTTCTTCTCTGTCGGCGCTTCGACCTCAATCCACCTCGTGGTGCTATTATGTAACACCCGGAAAATTAATAGGTGAAACTAGAGCCTAACATTTGAGTCTTAAAATTTTATGCTTGATTTAGAGTTGTAAAATATCCCCAAAATTTGACTAAGTATAAGTTCAAGTGAGGGTCCAAGGAAGGTGTAAGGCATCACTGCCCTTACAAGCACTCTTGAACTTTTTCTTTAGCCCTGTTGGCAAAAGGCATTGTTCAAGTGAGGCTTCAAGGCACATATAATCCTTCATTCCATTAGAAGCTCTCGTGAACACAACCTTAGCCATTTTTGGGAAAAGAGGCAGTTCACTTGAGGGTTCAAGGAGCGTGGAAGGCTCCGCTGCCCTTGAAGGCCCCTCGTGAACAAATGACTTCGCCATTTTTTGGCATAAAGGAAGTTCAAGGGAGGGTCCACGAGGCATGAAGGACTTCACTGCCCGTGGAGAGCCTCTCGTGGTAATGTCTTAGTCGTGTGGGCAGTAGGGATGTTCATGCTAGGGACCACTGCTTGTGGAAGCTTCTACTGCATGTGGGGACCCTCGTGGACAATGCCTTAGCATTAAAAAGACAAAGGCAATAGTCCACTTGAGAGACCACAGATGGTAGAGAAGTCAACTGCCCGTGAAGCCCATCTTGGACTTTGCCTTAGTTTTTTTTTAGGCAGTCCACGTGGGGGTAAAAAGGGATATTTTTGTAATTTTATTTTTAAGTCAAATTTAAATGGAGATATTTTATATTAATTTTTAATAAATATATAAGGTATTTTAGATCATTAAACACACAATCAAAAACATTTTTCACAAAGACCCAAATCAAAATCAAAAGTTCACCTTCCTCACAATATTTCTCACTCTAAAAACCCATGAAGAAGAAGAGTAAAATTGAAGCTCGGGCTTGAAGAAATCAAGAGTTTTTCAACAAATTCTTTAAGGATTAATCATCAAGGTATGGTAGTTTTTATCTTTGGATAGATTCCACCCATAGAGCCTCTTCAAAACTTGATTTCAAAACTTACAATTTTCCCCAAATTCAAGGGTTTTATTCGAGTGACTTGGGTTCTCCTTAAAACTGGTTTTAATAATTGAATTATTTTGGGTTAAGATTGAATTGATGATTTATGGTTGAATTATGGTGAAATTCCCCCAAGAACCCATGGATCCCCTCTATTGCAAATTTGTGATCTTAATGTGGGTTAATTGATTTTAGAAGCATGTAAATTAGTCTTGCATGAATTAATTGAATTGTGTTATTACCCATATCTAATGTAGAAATTATTGATGTCTGGTTGAATGTGATTCATGATTCTTGATGAGTAAATTATGCGAATGTGTACATGAACATTAGAATTATGCATGTGCTTAAAGAATTAGTTTGATAATGAAGATTATATGACTATGGTGTAATTGTGGTATTTATTGGAAAGGTCATTCTCCCCTATACCCATACACATTATTATGCATGAAGTAATTATGACTATGATGATCTTGTTGTGTTGAATGAAAGGCTATTATCATGAACAGACTATGAACATGATGTGAAAGGTTGAAAGGCCATTCTCACCTAATGAATCTATGAGCTATCATGATACCATGTTGATTTGAGTGCTAGGGAATTCTTTCATGAACATGAACTTAAATAAAGACTTAACATGAATTTAAAGGGAATTATTCTTAGCACCGAGTGGATATGAATATGAGATGGAAGATTTTACCCCAGTTAGTCCGGCTACATAATGGGTTCCTTTACGCCAGTTAGTCTGAGTTAAGAACACAGTTATCTCATGAGATGGAAACCTTTTACGTCAATTAATCCAGGTTTCTACTAGCAATCTCTTTATCCCGTAACTATGTCCCACATAGGTCTTTAGGTAGTGGATCCACCTAGAAGCTAATACATGAGTTCTACCTTAGGCAAGTAGGACACCTCTTTTAGGTGTGGGGGCATGACACCGGATTCTATGTAGCTCACATGGTCTATGTCGGTTAAGGCTATATTTCCCTACATGAAAATAATATGAATATTACAAGAACATGAACATAAAATATGACTATGGCTTCTTAAGAAGTTCTACTTAGTATGAGTGGGGGTATGGGACTCCATTTATGTATTGCACAAGTAATCTTTAAGAGTGGTTGTGGTGTGGTTCTCTTAAGCTATGAAGACTTATGAAGTATGCAAGTATGATATGTATTGTTGCTAAGAGTGACTTTACTTGCTACAAGTTATGAACATGAATGTTTTCCTTGTCTATGAGTATTGGCTATGGATTAAGTCAAGGTATGATATGCATGATGTTGGTAGCCTAAAAGTGGTACTTAGCATTAGGTAGGATTATGGGATCTTACCTATGCATTGCACAAGTATAGCTTTGGGTTGCTTATGAGATGGTTCGACTTATGTTTCTTCACAAATGTGCATAATGACTTTTAAACTGGATAAAATGCATGGTTTCAACTAAATGTCCCTTTTGAGCATGTTTTAAGGATTTTTATACATGGCTACCATACTTAGTGCAATCTTTGTGCTAACCCATATTCTCTATATTTTTTCAATATGTGTAGTTTCCGGTCGTTGAGGTGTACCTCTCCTTTTATGCAAATATTAGATTGATTATTTCCACTGTTTTGGTGAGTCCTCATGGTTCGAGGATGGAATTTGTTCATTTCTAGTTTCTTGTACTTCTTATTTTTTGAGACTATGTTGTAAAGGGTTGTGACCCTTATTGATATTCGATTGTATTAGATGTTTTTATTGAGACAATGTGTAGACTTCCATTTGGTTTTATGAAAAGTCTTCGATTGTAAAAAGTTTAAATTCTGCATCATTTCTATTACTTATGTTTATGATATGCTAAGGGCTTGTATGAGACCCTTTCAGGGTAGAGTACGCTGGTTACATCTAGGGGGTGACCCTGGGTCATGACATATTAGAAATCAGGGGTGCCAGCCAACCCTTGAGGTCATCTAGAGTGTGTGTTTGGATCATGCTCTGGTAGTCATGCATGAATCCGATGAACGCAAGAATGAGAGGCTATAAGATGCTTAGGAAATTTGACTTCTTTCATTACCGTTTAGTCGTGCCTTGGAGTTTTAACTCTATGAGGTCATTTTCCTAACCCTTATCTTGTGTATATAGGATATGAATACAAGAAGGGTGAACGCAAGAAGGATGGAAGAGGACATCGTGAATGAGGAAGTTCCTCCCCAAAGTCATCAAGGCCCTCAAGTTTCTCAAGCTCCTATTGATGCGGGGGCTATGACAAATTTTGAAATAAGGTCGGTTCTCCAAATATTGACCCAATCTGTGACGGCCCAAGTCAATAGGAATACTAGGATTCATGTGAACCCCAATGTAAGTACAACCGCTTCAAAGATAAGGGATTTTACTAGAATGCATCCTCCTATGTTCTATGGCTCCAAACTGGAGGAGGACCCACAAGGGTTTATTGATGAGATCTTTAAAGTGCTTGATGCTATGGGAGTTTCTCCACAAGAAAATGAGGAATTAGCTGCCTACCAATTGAAGGATGTGGCTCAAGTATGGTATGAGCAATGGAAGGGTGAGAGACCCGAAGGAGCAAGCCCGGTAGATTGGGAATGTTCAAGTTGGTCTTCCATGATAGGTTCTTTCCCCTAAAGTTGAGAGAACAAAAAATGCAAGAGTTCATAAATCTTAGACAAGAGGGTTTGAGTGTGAAAGAGTATGCCCTTAAATTTACCCAATTGTCTAAGTATGCTCCAACCTTAGTAGCGGATTCGAGGGCCAAGATGAACAAATTTGTCATGGGGGTATTCGACTTGGTAGTCAATGAATGTCATTTGGCAATGCTCATCCCAAGTATGAATATTTCACGTCATATGGTCCATGCCGAACAAATTGAGGAAGAAAAGCTCAAGCAAGTGAATAGGGAAGTAAAGAGGGACAGAACTGATGATAGGAATTTTTCCTAGGGTAAATCAGAGGGTCAAGGGTGACCAAGGTTCAAGAGAAGGTTATCCAAGGGTCAATAAGGTTAGGTTGACTAACTCTAAGCCTCAAGGAGGCAATAGTGGAGATCTTCTATGGTGAGGCCTACTTTTTCCAAGTGTGGTAAAAAATATGATGGTAAGTGCCTAGTTGGCACTGATGGTTTCTATATTTGTGGAAAGAGTCGTCATATGATGAGAGATTGTCCCATGCTTAAGAATCAAGGAAGAGAGGGCAACCAAGTCCCTCCTAGCGGTTCAAATTTTGATGCTCCCAAGAAGAACCATATTTATGCTCTTCAATCTCGAGGTGACCAAGAAAGCTCCCCGGATGTGGTGACGGGTATGTTACAAGTTTTTTCTACTGATGTATATGCATTTTTAGATCTCGGTACCACTTTGTCCATTGTTACACCTTTTATGGCTATGAAATTTGAAATACTCCCCGAAGTGTTAGTAGAGCCTTTTTCAGTTTCTACCGTGTTTGGTGACTTGGTGGTGGCAAAAAAAGTCTATAGAAGTTGTCCTATTTCTGTATATCATAAGGTTACCTTGGTGGATTTGGTGGAGTTAGACATGATAGATTTTGATGTGATTTTGGGTATGGATTGGTTGTATGGATGTTATTCCTCTATTAATTGTAGGACTCGAGTGGTTAAGTTTTAATTTCCAAATGACTCCATTTTAGATTGGAAAGATGGAAATTCTATCCCTAGAAGTCAATTTGTTTCTTGTCTCAAATCTAGGAAAATGATCTCCAAAGGTTGCATTTACCATATTATTAGGGTTATGGATGTTGAGTTCGAAACCCCTTCTGTAGAGTCGGTCCCCGTGGTGAATGACTTTCTGGAAGTCTTTCCCTATGACTTTCCCCGCATTCCTCCCAAATGGAAAATAGATTTTGGCAATGATCTTTTCCCGGATACACAACCTATCTCCATTCCTCCTTATATAATGGCTCCGGCCGAGTTGAAAGAGTTGAAATAGAAACTAAAGGATTTGCTGGAAAATTGGTTTTATCTGGCCGAGTTGAAAGAGTTGAAATACAAACTAAAGGATTTGCTGGACAATGGTTTTATCTGGCCGAGTTGAAAGAGTTGAAATAGAAACTAAAGGATTTGCTGGACAATGGATTTATCTGGCCGAGTATCTCCCCATGGGGTGCTCTGGTGTTGTTTGTTAGGAAGAAGGAAGGGTCTCTTATAATATGCATCGACTATCGCCAATTGAACAAGGTAACCATAAGTAATAAATATCCCTTTCCGAGAATCGATGACTTGTTTGATCAACTCTAAAGGGCTAGTTACTTTTCAAAGATTGACCTTCGTTCAGGTTACCATCAACTAAGGGTAAGAGGGGTGGACATACCCAAGATGAATTTCTGAACTAGGTATGGGCACTATGAATTCCTTGTGATGTCATTTGGTTTAACGAATGCCTCGGCGGCATTCATGGACCTAATGAATAGGGTGTTTAGGCAATACCTTGATATGTTTGTTATCATTGTTATCAATGATATTTTGATTTATTCAAGGAGTGCAAATGAACATATGAATCAATTGAGGATTGTATTGCAAGTCCATAAAGACCACCAATTATATGCGAAGTTTAGTAAATGTGAGTTTTTGCTAAGGTCTGTTGCCTTCCTTGGTCATATTGTGTCGAGCTAGGGTATTGAGGTAGATCCTAAGAAGACGGATGCGGTCAAGAGTTGGCCTAGACCTGTAACTCCTACTAATATTAGAATCTTTTTGGTTTCACCGGTTACTATAGGAGCTTTGTCGAGGGTTTTTCCTCCATTCCTTCTCCGTTGACGGCTTTGACCCAAAAGAAAGATAAATTTGTGTGGTTGGAGGCTTGTCAGAAAAGCTTCCAAGAGTTGAAAGATAAACTTACTTCT
>JAJOOO010002977.1:0-41034 GCA_029582685.1 Solanum piurae | reverse complement strand
CTTTCAGCTGTCTCTTTACTTCCGCGCCTGAACATCTTTCCTGCAATATACGATAAAAACACATAAAAACCAATACCAAAAGGCCCTAGACACACACAACTTGTAAGTGAAATGTATTAGAAATACCGTAAACTCACGGTATATCAAAGCCTTAAGCCCTAAACCTATAAAACCCTAAAAAACCTAACCCTAAAAAACCCAAACCCTAATCCTTAAAAAACTAGGTAAAACCCTTAACCTAAAATCCTGAACCTAAAAACACCCAAAGCCCTAAACCCTAATCTAAAACCTTAAATCTGAAACCTAAAACCCTAAGAAACCCTAAACCCTAAACATTAAGAAAATCTAAATGTTATAAACCCTAAAACCCATTTAAAACTCCTACAAACCATAAGATCTAAACCTTAAATCCTAAAATTTCATAAACCCTAAACCTAAACAACACGAAAAATCCTAAGCCCTAAACCCTAAAAAACCATAAGAAACACTTAACCTTTAAAAACTCTAAAAAACCCAAAAACCCCTAAACCGAAAAAACTCTAAGATCAAAACCTTATAAAACCCTAAATCGTATATACTAAACACTAAAAAAAACCATAAACCTATAAAACCCTAAAAACCTTAACCTAAAATACCTAAAGCCTCAAACCCTAAAAACCAAGATAAAACCCATAACCAAAAATCTTAAACCTAAAAAAACCGTAAGCCCTGAACCTAAACCCTAAATACTAAACCCAAAACCCTAAAACACCTTAAACCCTAAACCTTAAGAAACCCTAAATTCTATAAACCCTAATATAAACCCTAAAAACCATTTACAACACCTACAAAACCTTAAGCTCTAAACCCTAAATGCTAAAAATTCGTAAACCCTAAATCTAAAAAACAAAAAAAAACCCTAAGCCCTAAACCCTAAACCCTAAAAAATCCTAAGAAACACTTAACCCTTAAAACATCTAAAAGCCCCAAAAACCCCTAAACCTAAAAAATTCTATACTGTAAACCCTATAAAGCCCTAAATCATATTTTCTAAACCCTAAAAAACACAAAAAATCCCTAAGCCCTAAACTCTGAACCTATAAAACCCTAAAAAACCGTAACATTGAAAACCCAAAGCCCTAAACCCTGTAAACCTATATAAAACCCAAAACCTTATAAAAATCTAACCCGTAAACCCTAAACACTAACCTAAAACCCTAAATCCTAAACCTAAAACCCTAATAAACCCTAAACTCTAAACATTAAGAAACCCTAAATCCAATAAACCCTAAAATATACCCTAAAAACCCTTCAAAACGTCAACAAAGCCCTAAGCTCTAAACCTAAAAAACAGAAAAAAAAACTTTAATCCCTAAACCCTAAACCCTAAGAAATACTTACCCTTAAAAACCCCTAAACCTAAAAAACTCTAAGCTCTAAACCCTAAAAAACACAAAAGAACCGTAAGCACTAAACCCTAAACCTATAAAACCCTAAAAAACCAAAACCTAAAAACCCCAAAGCCCTAAATCTTAAAAAACTAGGTAAAACCCTTAACCTAAAACCCTAAACCTAATAAAAACCTTAGCCCTAAACCCTAAACCCTAACCTAAAACTCTAAATACGAAACCTAAAACCCGAAGAAACCCTAACCTAAAACTCTAAATCCGAAACCTAAAACCCAAAGAAAACCTAAAAAACTCTAAGCTCTAAACCCTATAAAGCCCTAAAGCTTATATGCTAAACACTAAAATACATAAAAAAAAATCTTCCCCTAAGCCCTAAACCCTAAACATATAAAAACCTAAAAAACCTAAAGCCCCAAACCCTAAAAGCCAAGATAAAAATCATAACCTAAAAACACCCTAAGCCCTAAACCTAAACCCTAATCTAAAACCCTAAATACTAAACCTAAAACCCTAAATAACGCTAAACCCTAAACCTTAAGAAACCCTAATATAAACCCTAAAAACCATTTACCACACCTACAAAACACTATGCTCTTAACCCTAAATCCTAAAAATTTGTAAACCCTAAATCTAAAAAACACAAAAAAACCCTAAGCCTTAAACACTAAACCCTAAAAAAACCCTAAGAAACACTTAACCCAAAAAACCCTAAACCTAAAAAACTCTAACCTCTAAACCCTATAAAGCCCTAAATTGTATATGCTAAACCCTAAAAAACACAAAAAATCCCTAAGCCCTAAACTATAAATATATAAAACCCTAGAAAACTTTAACCTAAAAAACCCAAAGGCCTAAACACTAAAAACCTAGATAAAACCCTTAAACTAAAACCCTGAACCTTCAAAAATCCTAACCCCTAAACCATAAACCTTAAACTAAAACCGTAAATCCTCAACCTAAAACCCTAAGAAATCCTACACTCTAAACCCTAAGAAACCCTAAAATAAACCCTAAAACCCATTCAAAACTCCTACAAAATCCTAAGCGCTAAACCCTAAAAATCTATAAACCCTAAATCTAAAAAAATGCAAAAAAAAATCTTAAGCCCTAAACCCTAATCCTAAACCCTAAGAAATACTAAACCCTTAGAAAACCCTGAACCTAAAAAACTCTAAGCTCTAAACCCTATAAATCCCTAAATCGTATATGCTAAACCCTAAAAAACACAAAAGAACTGTAAGCCCAAAACCCTAAACCCTAAACCCTAACCTAAAACCTAAATCCAAAACCTAAAACCCGAAGAAACCCTAAACTCTAAACCTTATGAAAATCCAAATGCTATAAACTCTAAAACCCATTTAAAACCCCTACAAACCATAAGCTCAAAACCCTAAATCTTAAAATTTTGTAAACCCTAAACCTAAAAAACACGAAAAACCCTAAGCCCTAAACCATAAACCATAAAAAACCCTAAGAAACACTTAACCCTTAAATACCCTAAAAATCCCAAAAACCACTAAACCTAAAACACTCTATGTTCTAAACCCTATAAAGCCCTAAATCGTATATGCTAAACCCTAAAAAATACAAAAAAAACCTAAGCCCAAAACCCTAAAGCTATAAAACCCTAAACAACCTTAACCAAAAAAACCTAAAGCCCCAAATCCTAAACACCAAGATAAAACCCATAACCTAAAATATTAAACGTAAAAAAACCCTAAGCCCTAAACCATAACCAAAAACCTTAAATCCTACACTTAAAACCCTAAGAAACCCTAAACCCTAAACCTTAAGAAACCCTAAATCCTATAAAACCTAATATAACCCTAAAAACCATTTACAACATCAACAAAACCCTAAGCTCTAAACCCTAAATCCTAAAAATTCGTAAACCCTAAATCTAAAAAACACAAAAAAAAACTAAACCCTAAACCCTAAAAAATCCTAATAGACACTTAACCCTTAAAACCTCTAAAAAACCCAAAAACCCCTAAACTTAAAAAATTATATGCTCTAAACTCTATAAAGCCCTAAATCGTATATTCTAAACCCTAAAAAACACAAAAAATCCCTAAGCCCTAAACTCTGAACCTATAAAACCCTAAAAAACCATAACATTAAAAACCCAAAGCCCTAAACCCTGTAAACCTAGATAAAACCCAAAACCTTAAAAAATTCTAACCCCTAAACCCTAAACACTAACCTAAAACCCTAAATCCTAAACCTAAAACCCTAAGAAACACTAAACTCTAAACATTAAGAAACCCTAAATCCAATAAACCCTAAAATATACCCTAAAAACCATTCAAAACTTCTACAAAGCCCTAAGCTCTAAACCTTAAATCCTAAAAATCCGTAAACACTAAACCTAAAAAACAGAAAAAAAAATTAATCCCTAAACCCTAAACCCTAAACCCTAAGAAATACTTACCCTTAAAAACCCCTAAACCTAAAAAACTCTAAGCTCTAAACCCTAAAAAACTCAAAAGAACCGTAAGCACTAAACCCTAAACCTATAAAACACTAAAAACCAAAACCTAAAAACCACAAAACCCTACATCTTAAAAAACTAGGTAAAACCCTTAACCTAAAACCCTAAACCTAAAAAAAACCTTAGCCCTAAACCCTATACCCTAACCTAAAACTCTAAATCCGAAACCTAAAACCCGAAGAAACCCTAAAAAACTCTAAGCTCTAAACCCTATAAAGCCCTAAAGCTTATATGCTAAACCCTAAAAAACATTAAAAAAAAAAAGAACCCCCTAAACCCTAAACCTATAAAAACCTAAAAAACCTAAAGCCCCAAACCCTAAAAACCAAGATAAAACTTATAACCTAAAATTTTAAACCTAAAAAATCCCTAAACCCTAAATACTAAACATAAAACCCTAAATAACGCTAAACCCTAAACCTTAAGCAATCCTAAATCCTATAAACCCTAAATCATATATGCTAAACCCTAAAAAACACAAAAATTCCCTAAGCCCTAAACTATAAATATATAAAACCCTAGAAAACCTTAACCTAAAAAACCCAAAGCCCTAAACCTTAAAAATCTAGATAAAACCCTTAAACTAAAACCCTAAACCTTCAAAAATCCTAACCCCTAAACCATAAACCTTTAACTAAAACAGTAAATTCTCAACCTAAAACCCTAAGAAACCTTACACTATAAACCCTAAGATACCCTAAAATAAACCCTAAAAACCATTCAAACCTCCTACAAAATCCTAAGCGCTAAACCCTAAATCCTAACAATCTATAAATCCTAAATCTAAAAAAATACGAAAAAAAACTTAAGCCCTAAACCCTAAAAAACCCTAAGAAATACTTAACCCTTAAAAAACCCTAAACCTAAAAAACTCTAAGCTCTAAACCATATAAAGCCCTAAATAGTATATGCTAAATCCTAAAAAACACAAAAGAACCGTAAGCCCAAAACCCTAAACCTATAAAACCCTAAAAAACCTAAACATAAAAAACCCAAAGCCCTAAACCTTAAAAAAGTAGGTAAAACCCTTAACCTAAAATCCTAAACATAAAAAAACCATAAGCCCTAAACCCTAAACCCTAACCTAAAACCCTAAATCCAAAACCTAAAACCCGAAGAAACCCTAAACTCTAAATCTTATGAAAACCTAAATGCTATAAACCCTAAAACCCATTTAAAACACCTACAAACAATAAACTCTAAACCCTAAATCTTAAAATTTCGTAAACCCTAAACCTAAAAAACACGAAAAACCCTAAGCCCTAAACCATAAATCATAAAAAACCCTAAGAAACACTTAACTCTTAAAAAACCTAAAAATCCCAAAAACCCCAAAACCTAAAACACTCTATGTTCTAAACCCTATAAAGCCTTAAATCGTATATGCTAAACCCTAAAAAATACAAAAAAAAAAACCTAAGCCCAAAACTCTAAAGCTATAAAACCCTAAACAACCTTAACCGAAAAATCCTAAAGCCTCAAACCCTAAAAACCAAGACAAAACCCATAACCTAAAATATTAAATGTAAAAAAACCCTAAGCCCTAAACCCTAACCAAAAACCCTAAATCCTAAACCTATAACCCTAAGAAACCCGTTTTATCTATCTGTATTCCTAGGAATTCTATTTGATTTTTCATTATGTCTATTGGTTTCAACTTTGGGATGGCATAGTATAGAAGTTTTTTCTCCGTTTCCAGTGTGCTAATAAACTAGAAATTATGATTCAAATAATTCTAATACATAATAACTAATATAAATTTATTCAATCATGATATGATATTCAGGAATATATGAAATTAGTTCTGCATATTTATTAAACAATATACCTTTGCCTCTTGCTTATCCATGATATCTGAAATATCTGGTTGGATTTCAGATTGTTGCTCCATTATCTATTAAGTATTAATTTTTTAGCCGAGATATTATGTGATAAGTCAAAGAGAACACATCATAGATTGTAAATACACAAAAGGAAAAGCTAAAAGACCAATAATAAACAAGCGAATAATAAATAAGAAAATACAAGATATAAAGGCTAGAAACCCAATTAAATATGTACATTTAGGAGGAACAGAAATACTAATAAAAACATGTTTTAGAGAAGGAATAGATACACCCATAGAGATATACTTAGCAGATGATAGAATTATACAACATATAGAAAAAAGTATAATAAGTTCAGTAAAAGGTAATCTCATATACCAAAAATTTAAATTCATAATAAGTGTTAACTACTCTGTAGTAATAAATGATAGAAACATAGATAAATCACTAGTATTATATTGGAAAATGTCAGGAATAGAATTAGCACCCAAAAGTAAGATATTTACAGCTAGATGTAAAAACTTGTATGTTTTAACACTAAACCATAAGATAACAGCAAGAAACAAAATAAATAAAATAAAAATAGAAAATCCTTTTGAAAGAATAGTTACAATCATAGATAATAATAACTATAGTTACAATGAGATTGAAATAGAAGAAGATTTAGAAATAGTAAAAGAAAGGTTGAGCACATAAAAAATAATGAACATAAGCTATGAAATACCACAGATATCATCAAATATGAGTACCTCAAGCCCACATATAGAAGAAGAAATGAAACCTTACCATTACTACATAACAGGAATAATGGAATAACGAAAATATTTAATACTAATAAATACAGGACAAGAAGAAAATTATATTACACGAGAATTAGTAGCAGAAGACAAAATAATAACTACTGAACGATTATGCCCTGATCTACCAAAAACATTAATAAATACTGAAGAAACAACGGAAAAAGAAATAATTATTGGAGGAATACCAATAGTAATAAATTTTATATATACCTTGGAGATAAAAATATCACTTTAGGAATAAAATAGTTAGAAAAAGTAAAATCATATAATCTAGAAGACAAACAACTAACAATAAATTATCAAAATAAAAAAGTAATAATAAAAAGAACTTATTAATAACATGAAAATATACAAACTTGCAAAAATAATAGTAGAAGGATATTATAATAGATATTATACTCCAATGATAGTTATAGGAGCAGAAGCTAATATATGTAAATATAATTGCTTACCAGAAGATAAATGGGAAAAATTACAAACACCTTTAGTAGTAACATGATTTAACAACGAAGGAATCACGATTACATATAAAGCAACAAATATAAAAATACAAATATGGGATAAGATATTAACCATAGAAGAAATATATAATTTTGAATTTACAACAAAAGATATGTTATTAGGAATGCCCTTCTTAGAGAGACTATACCCTCATATAATAACAAAAACACACTGGTGGTTAACAACACCATGTAAACACAAAATAGGAGCAAAAATAGTAAATAACAAAAAATGAAAAACGACAGAATGGATAAAAGGGAGCGAAAAGATTACACAAAAGCTAGAAAATATAAAATAAGAACACTCACAAATATAATTAATCATATTCTCTATAGATAAAGTAAAAATAATCCAAGAAAAATTAGAACTATTATATAGTGAAGACCCCCTACAAGGATGGGAAAAACATAAAACGAAAATAAAATTTGAACTAATTGATGATAATAGTATAATAATACAGAAACCATTAAAATATAACTTTAACAACTTAACAGAATTTAAGATTCATGTAGATGAATTACTAGAAAAAAGATACATACAAGAAACTAATAGTAAACATACAAGCCCGGCATTTATAATGAATAAACATAGTGAACAAAAAAGAGGAAAAGGCAGAATGGTTATTGATTATAGAAATTTAAATACAAAAACTAAAACTTATAATTACCCCATACCAAATAAAATCTTAAAAATAAGACAAATACAAGGATATAATTATTTTAGTAAATTTACCTGCAAATAAGGATTTTACCACTTAAAATTAGAAGAAGAATCTAAAAAACTTACAGCATTCACAGTACCACAAGGATTCTATGAATGGAATGTACTACCATTTGGATATAAAAATGCACCAGGAAGATATTAACACTTTATGGATAACTACTTTAAACAACTAGAAAAATGTATAGTATATATTGATGACATATTACTATATTCTAAAACTCAGGATGAACATATAAGATTATTAGAAAAATTCATACATATTATAGAATATTCAGGCATAAGCCTAAGTAAAAAAAAAGTAGACATAAAGAAAAATCAAATAGAATTCCTAGGAATACAGATAGATAAAAATGGAATAAAATGCAAACGCATATAGTAAAAAAAATAATTAACTCAAATGAGCAATTAGACACAAAAAAGAAATTACAATCATTCTTAGGACTAGTAAATCAAGTAAGAGAATACATACCGAAATTAGCAGAGAATCTAAAACCATTACAACAAAAATTAAAAAAGATACAGAATATCAGTTTGATAAGAAAGACCAATTACAAATACAGAAAGTAAAAATATTATGTAAAAACCTACCAAAACTATATTTTCCATATGAAAACAAAAAATTTACTTATATAGTAGAATCAGATGCCAGTGAAAGGAGTTATGGAGGAATATTAAAATATAGGTATTACGACAATCTCTATTTTTCGTACTTCTTCTTGTTGTCCAATATCTTCAGGTATGATCATGTCTATACCAGTTTTGGGGGGTGCAGAATTCATCTTGGATTATTAAAGATTTTATTGTAATTTTCTTTAGCTAAGAGTTTTAATCTTGCTATTTCTTTAATATTATTTATGATATATTCTAGGTATAACATATCTTGGGTTCTTATATATTCATATAGATTGTTGGTCATTAATTGTTCTAATAGTTTTATATCTTCCATAGCTTCTGTCCAATATTGTAAATATTCGTAGTTCATTTTAATCTGAATCTTCTATCTCTAAATCTTTAAGTATGTATAGGATTAAAGTCCTATAACTTTTTATCATTTCATCATGTATATATGTGGCCATGTTTTTGTTTATGCAGGTTTTGCTTTCAACTATTCCTTCCTATCATTTTCATAACCTGATTAAATTCAAATTAGATCATTATGCACTAGATTATCTGTTTATCATATTTTCATGTCACTATTAGCATCGTACTTTAGCAGATACTTCCTTCTTATCAGCGCCTCAACTTTGTTTACTCCCCTAAACGGCTTTCCTTGCCTACTGGTTTCAACTTTAGAATGGCATAGTATAGAAGTTTTCTCTCCGTGTGCTAATAAACTAGAAATTATGATTCAAATAATTATAATACATAATAACTAATATAAATTTATTCAATCATGATATGATATTCAGGAATATATGAAATTAGTTCTGCATATTTATTAAATAATATACCTTTGCCTCTTGCTTATCCATGATATCTGAAATATCTGGTTGGATTTCAGATTGTTGCTCCATTATCTTTTAAGTATTAATTTTTTAGTCAAGAGAGTTTTGAAGTGGATTTTTATATATTAGGCTTTGCCTGCTTTACAATGTTTACAACTGAATCAATATATAGACATACAAATCTACTATTCTAGATGCTTTTAATAATGCATCTACTTTACTTTATGACTATGCATCACTATTTACTTTACTTTATACTGTACAATGACTTTAAAGCAAATAATTGACATCTTTACACTGTTTTGCTTTATCTTGTCGGCCATCTTATCTTGTCTGCTTTATCTTTATCCCTTTCTCTTTTTATCATTCCAGTTCGACATCTGGAATTATGTTGTCTTCTCCGTTACATTTTGAATATATGTCGTCAGGATATTTGTGTCCAATTAATTTACAATCTCTAGTTAATAATTCTGCCGAGATAAATCCCGCCTTCAATGCTCTTGTTGTAGGTCGTTCTTCTAGTTTTAATAATGATAAGATCCATCGTTGGACTTCATCCATATCTACTTTCCTTAGTTTTCTCAAATTTGAATATATGATTAACTGATCTCTAGAGTAGTAGCTCCATATAGCATTTTCGTGTAAATATTTATTCGCTAGCTCTTGTATGATAGTTGATATACCAATTATTCTTTTATTGGCATAAAACCCTGATATCTCTATATTTCGTATTTCTTCTTGTTGTCTAATATCTTCAGGTATGATCATGTCTTTGGTTAGTCCTATCTTAATAAATTGAATTGGAGGTTTTATATCTTCGTATAATATTTCTACTGGTGCTGTATAAAACTTTATATAAAATATGTTTCTTTTGGTAACTCTTTTATATGTGATGAATGCCTTGTGTAATTCTGGTATTCCACTTATTTCTTCTCCATCGTATGTGTACACGGTGCTTAATAGTCCGTAATTGTAACATGTCCTTACTAGATTGGCATTAGTTTTTGGTTGTGCTATTATCTTGTTATAACATTGTAACTTTTGGGTTAAGTAATCTTGATTTGGTTCTTTGTTCATGGATCTAGGGTTGAGGTTCATATAAGTTTGGATTTTGTATATATTTTCAATATAGGTTCTCGTGATGTGGTTGTATAATTTTTTCTCATTCTGATTCTGCAGACTATCTGCATATGTAGAGGTTTGTGGTTCAATGGTCAATGTGTTTCTTGGTGTTCTTTGGGTAAATGGTTTTTCAAATAGCTGGTTTAAGTTTGTATTCTTATGCTGTCTCTCACTAACTTGTTTGTTTGTACCTGCAGCTGTATTTAAACAAACATTATGGGTTTTTAGTTGTTTCCCAACGTCACCTCTTAGCTCTGGATTTTTAAAGTCTTCCAATTGACTTAGCTCTGCATTTTTACTGTCATGCTGCTGACCTATATTAGCTTTAGACTTCAGATTATCTTCAATCTTTAGCTTTTGTATCTCATTGTCCATCTTGTCCACTCTTATACAAAGTGTGTAAAAGGCTTTGAGTATCTCTTCTGTATTTTCTTTTTGTATTTCAGTCTGAGTAGCTTTGTCTTGATATATAATCTGCAATGACATTCTTGTCAGTTCTTATTACTTCAATAGTAAAAGTGAAATTTAATATATTTAATACCAATCTCCTTATTTCTTTTGTAGTTACTGAATCCTATACTTTTCTCGTCAACCACCATTTTACTTGTGTGTTATCTGTTCTTATAATAAATTTGTTATATACAATATATGGTTCAAACGATAATAAACATTTGTATACTGAATATAATTCTTTCTTGTTTATTTTCCATTTTATTTCTATATTGGTGAATGTTCCTGAATAGTATCTACAATGATGTTCAACCATATTATTGTCGTCATACCTATATTTTAATACTCCTCCATAACTCTTTTCACTGGCATCTATTCTTAGTTTATCTATAGAGAATACGATTAATTCTATTTGTGAGTGTTCTTCTTTTATATTTTCTAGCTTTTGTGTAATCTTGTCGCTTCCTTTTATCAATTCTGTCATTTTTTGTTTTTTGTTATTTACTCTTTTTGCGCCTATTTTGTGTTTACATGGTGTTGTTAACCACCAGTGTATTTTTGTTATTATATGAGGGTATAGTCTCTCTAAGAAGGGCATTCCTAATAACATATCTTTTGTTGTAAATTCAAAATTATATATTTCTTCTATGGTTAATATCTTATCCCATATTTGTATTTTTATATTTTTTGCTTTATATGTAATCATGCTTCCTTCATTGTTAAATCCTGTTACTACTAAAGGTGTTTGTAATTTTTCCCATTTATCTTCCGGTATGCAATTATATTTACATATATTAGCTTCTGCTCTTCTATCTATCATTGGAATATAATATCTATTATAATATCCTTCTACTATTATTTTTGCAAGTATGTATATTTTCATTGTTCCATTATTCATGTTATGTAGTAATGGTAAGGTTTAATTTCTTCTTCTCTATGTGGGCTTGAGGTACTCATTTTTTATGATATCTGTGGTATTTCATAGCTTATGTTCATTCTTTTTTATGTGCTAAACCTTTATTTTACTATTTCTAAATCTTCTTCTATATCAATCTCATTGTAACTATAGTCATTATTATCTATGACTGTAACTATTCTTTCAAAAGAATTTTCTATTTTTATTTTATTTATTTTGTTTCTTGCTGTTATCTTATGTTTTGTTGTTAAAACATAAAAGTTTTTACATCTAGCTGTAAATATCTTACTTCCGGGTGCTAGTTCTATTCCTGACATTTTCCAATATTATACTAGTGATTTATCTATATTTCTATCATTTATTGCTATTGAGTAGTTAGCACTTATTATGAATTTAAATTTTTTGTATATGAGATTACCTTTTACTGCACTTATTATACTTTTTTCTATAGGTTGTATAATTCTATCATCTGCTAAGTATATCTCTATGGGTGTATCTATTCCTTCTCTGAAACATGTTTTTATTAGTATTTATGTTCCTCCTAAATGTACATATTTAATTGGGTTTCTAGCCTTTATATCTTGTATTTTCTTATTTATTATTCGCTTGTTTATTATTGGTATTTTAGTTTTTCCTTTTGTGTATTTACAATCTATGATGTGTTCTCTTTGACTTACCACATAATATTCTTCTTTTTGTCTTTTAAACCAATTCCTTATTATTGGTATTTCAAATATTTTTTCTATGCTTAGGTTCAATTCCTTTCCTTTTATTTGTTCAAATATATTATTATCAAATATTATCTTTTGTTCTAAAGATTCTTTATCCTGATGTTTTTCTTGGGTTATTATTTGTATATCTGTTTCAGTCATTTATATATTCATTATCATTATCTGATTCTATTAATGAATTATTTTCTATTTCATTTTCTGATAATTTATATATACTATCATCGCTTTCTAATTCGTAATCTATATAATCTATTTGTATATATTTTTCATTGTCTATTAGTACCTCCGATATCTGTTTTTTCTTCGGATGTTTTGGTAATTTACAATCTTTAGCTATGTGTCCTAATTTTCCACAATTATAGCAAGTAGATTCTGTTAGTTTCTTCTTTGGTCTATATGGTCTTTTAGTTTTGTAATATTTTACGTAGTAGTTTCTTCTTGGTCTTTTATACTTATATTTTGATCTATATCTTTTATAGTTTCTGTTTTTATAATATTTATCTGTACATCCAAATTGAGGTGCTACTTTATTTTTGCAGCATACTAGGTTTTTTACTAATATTTTTTCCATTTTTATTTCTTATTTATGCTTTTCACATAGTTCTATAAACCATCGTTGTAAGAATTCCATTCTAGCTCCTAGGGTATCTGTCAGTCCTGCTTCATTCCAACTTTTTATTACTTTAGAACTAAAAGGTTCGGGTAACTTTGTAAAATATAATGTCCTTATTTCTGTACTTTCTTCTGTACTATATGTTCCTTTATAATAAAATTCTCTGAATGCACATGTATATTCATCTATATAACACATATTGCATATTGCTAATTTTGTCATTAAATTCCTATTTATAATTGTTTCTTTATTTTGTTCTTCAACTTCGGTTGTCATACTGCTAAATTCATTTCTTATAGCTATTTCGTATTTATATAAAATTTCCATAGTTGTAGTGGCTAATTCACCATCAATTTTTTTATTACTCCTTAACGTGTTTAGGCTTTCATTTGTTAAATTTTGTAACCATAATTTTACTGTTCGTATAAGTGTTCTTCCTATATATCCTGGAGTTTCTGTCATTCCTATTTTGTTATCTATTAATCGTTTTAATATATATCCCATCCATAATTGGATTGTTTTATTTATATCTTCTACACAATCTAAATCTAAAAAATTATGTTGTTCTGTTATTGGTTTAGATGTCCATTTTTTATTTAATCTTTTATCCCATATAGTTTTTTCTTTATCATATTGTTCATAGTTTGCATTGTAATATTTTGGATTTAAGGTTTTTGGATTTTTTACTCCTGATGTACTAGGTTTTTCATCCATGTCCATATCTCCTGTATTTAGTTCTAGATTTTTTGTATTATTTATATTTTCGAGAAGTTTCGTATATGTATCGCTAGTTTCTGAATGTTTTTCTTCTAAATCATTTTCATTTATTTCGTCAATTCCTATTTCAGGTAGATTATCTTGATTTTGATTTTTTATTTCAATTTCGGGTAGTTTTTTATTTTCTTCTAGTTACAATTTTTATTTAAATCTATTTATCTCAACCATTAATTTTGCTTTTTGTTCTTTTTATTTTTGTTTTAGTGCATACATTTCTTTTAGCATTGCTAGTTCTTTTTCTAATTATGATATTTTAGTGTTTTTTATCCCTTCCATCTATTGAATTTCTTTCTTTGCTTGATGTTTTATTGTTTCAATTTCATTTTGTCTGTCTATTTCTTCATTCTCTTTTGCTATTCTTACCATAACAGTTAGACTATCTTCTAATTTTACTGTTTCTTTTTATAGCATTAGGCTTAGGTTATCACCTATTTTCTTATATCTTCTTCCTAGATTAGAAAATATTATCTTTATTTTCAGTCCATCGTAATTTTCATATGTTTTTTCGTCTATTGCATATTCTTCTTTGTTCATTTATAAATTGTGTTGAAGTTTATATTCTAAATTTTGTATTTGTATTTGTAGATATAATATAGTCTTTCTTTGGGCTACTATAGATTTTTTACAAGTTCCTGCAAATATATTGTTGTTAAGTCTATTTTGCCTATGTCTTAATTCTTGCCTTTTTATTGTAATTATTTCAGTAAGATCTTGCTTATACTGTGTATCGTTCATTGTTTCTTTAAATAGTGTATATATTTATATTATATTGTAGATATAGTATCTATTAGTTGTTCTAATTTGTAATTATCTGCCTTAGTAATATTCAACTATCTATATTCTGGGTATAATTTAGATCATTTTTCTTTTATCTTTTTTAATCGTTTATGATTTTGTCTCTTATCTTTCTTAGCTCTGATACCATTTTGACTTAACAACAATATATTTGCAGGAACTTGTAAAAAATCATAAGATAACAGCAAGAAACAAAATAAATAAAATAAAAATAGAAAATCTTTTTGAAAGTATAGTTACAGTCATAGATAATAATGACTATAGTTACAATGAGATTGATATAGAAGAAGATTTAGAAATAGTAAAAGAAAGGTTGAGCACATAAAAAAGAATGAACATAAGCTATGAAATACCACAGATATCATCAAATATGAGTACCTCAAGCCCACATATAGAAGAAAAAATGAAACCTTACCATTACTACATAATAGGAATAATGGAACAACGAAAATATTTAATACTAATAAATACAGGACAAGAATAAAATTATATTACAAGAGAATTAGTAGCAGAAGACAAAATAATAACTACCGAACGATTATGCCCTGAACTACCAAAAACATTAATAAATACTGAAGAAACAACGGAAAAAGAAATAATTATTGGAGGAATACCAATAGTAATAAATTTTAAAATATACCAAGGAGATAAAAATATCACTTTAGGAATAAAATGGTTAGAAAAAGTAAAACCATATAATCTAGAAGACAAACAGCTAACAAAAATTATCAAAATAAAAAAGTAATAATAAAAAGAACTTATTAATAACATGAAAATATACATACTTGCAAAAATAATAGTAGAAGGATATTATAATAGATATTATTCTCCAATGATAGATAAAAGAGCAGAAGCTAATATATGTAAATATAATTGCTTACCGGAAGATAAATGGGAAAAATTACAAACACCTTTAGTAGTAACAGGATTTAACAATGAAGGAAGCATGATTACATATAAAGCAAAAAACATAAAAATACAAGTATGGGATAAGACATTAACCATAGAAGAAATATATAATTTTGAATTTACAACAAAAGATATGTTATTAGGAATGCCCTTCTTAGAGAGACTATACCCTCATATAATAACAAAAACACACTGGTGGTTAACAACACCATGTAAACACAAAATAGGAGAAAAAAGAGTAAATAACAAAAAATGAAAAACGACAGAATGGATAAAAGGGAGCGAAAAGATTACACATAAGCTAGAAAATATAAAAGAAGAACACTCACAAATAGAATTAATCATATTCTCTATAGATAAAGTAAAAATAATCCAAGAAAAATTAGAACTATTATATAGTGAAGACCCCCTACAAGGATGGGAAAATCATAAAACGAAAATAAAAATTGAACTAATTGATGATAATAGTATAATAATACAGAAACCACTAAAATATAACTTTAATGACTTAACAGAATTTAAGATTCATATAGATGAATTACTAGAAAAAAGATACATACAAGAAACTAATAGTAAACATACAAGCCCGGCATTTATAATGAATAAACATAGTGAACAAAAAAGAGGAAAAAGCAGAATGGTTATTGATTATAGAAATTTAAATACAAAAAATAAAACTTATAATTACCCGATACCAAATAAAATCTTAAAAATAAGACAAATATAAGGATATAATTATTTTTGTAAATTTGACTGCAAATCAAGATTTTACCACTTAAAATTAGAAGAAGAATCTAAAAAACTTACAGCATTAACAATACAACACGGATTCTATGAATGGAATGTACTACCATTTGGATATAAAAATGCACCAGGAAGATATCAACACTTTATGGATAACTACTTTAAACAACTAGAAAACTGTATAGTATATATTGATGACATATTACTATATTCTAAAACTCAGGATGAACATATAAGATTATTAGAAAAATTCATACATATTATAGAATATTCAGGCATAAGCCTAAGTAAAAAGAAAGCAGACATAATGAAAAATCAAATAGAATTCCTAGGAATACAGATAGATAAAAATGGAATAAAAATACAAACGCATATAGTACAAAATATAATTAACTCAAATGAGCAATTAGACACGAAAAAGAAATTACAATCATTCTTAGGACTAGTAAATCAAGTAAGAGAATACATACCGAAATTAGCAGAGAATCTAAAACCATTACAACAAAAATTAAAAAAAGATACAGAATATCAGTTTGATAAGAAAGACCAATTACAAATACAGAAAGTAAAAATATTATGTAAAAACCTACCAAAACTATATTTTTCAGATGAAAACAAAATTTTTACTTATATAGTAGAATCAGATGCCAGTGAAAAGAGTTATGGAGGAGTATTAAAATATAGGTATGACAACAATAATAAGGTTGAACATCATTGTAGATACTATTCAGGAACATTCACCAATACAGAAATAAAATGGGAAATAAACAGGAAAGAATTATATTCAATATACAAATGTTTATTATCGTTTGAACCATATATTGTATATAACAAATTTATTATAAGAACAGATAACACATAGGTAAAATGGTGGCTGACGAGAAAAGTATAGGATTCAGTAACTACAAAAGAAATAAGGAGATTGGTATTAAATATATTAAATTTCACTTTTACTATTGAAGTAATAAGAACTGACAAGAATGTCATTGCAGATTACTTATCAAGACAAAGCTACTCAGACTGAAATAAAAAAAGAAAATACAGAAGAGATACTCAAAGCCATTTACACACTTTGTATAAGAGTGGATAAGATGGACAATGAGATACAAAAGCTAAAGACTGAAGATAATCTGAAGTCTAAAGCTAATATAGGTCAGCAACATGACGGTAAAAATGCGGAGCTAAGTCAATCGGAAGACTTTAAAAATCCAGAGCTAAGAGGTGACGTTGCGAAACACCTAAAAACCCATAATGTTTGTTTAAATATAGCTGCAGGTACAAACAAACAAGTTAGTGAGAGACATCATAAGAATGTAAACTTAAACCAGCTATTTGAAAAACCATTTACCCAAAGAACACCAAGAAACACATTGACCATGGAACCACAAACCTCTACATATGCAGATAGTCTGCAGAATCAGAATGAGAAAAAATTATACAACTACATCACGAGAACCTATACTGAAAATATATACAAAATCCAAACTTATTTGAACCTCAACCCTAGATCCATAAACAAAGAACCAAATCAAGATTACTTAACCCAAAAGTTACAAGGTTATAACAAGCTAATAGCACAACCAAAAACTAATGCCAATCTAGCAAGGACATGTTATAATTACGGACTATTAAGCACCGTGTACACATACGATGGAGAAGAAATAAGTGGAATACCAGAATTACACAAGGCACTCATCACATATAAAAGAGTTACCAAAGGAAACTTATTTTATATAAAGTTTTATATAGCACCAGCAGAAATATTATACGAAGAGATAAAACCTCCAATTCAAGTTATTGAGATAGGACTAACCAAAGACATGATCATACCTGAAGATATTGGACAACAAGAAGAAATACGAAAAATAGATATACTAGGGTTTTATGCCAATAAAAGAATAATTGGTATATCAACTATCATACAAGAGCTAGAGAATAATTATTTACACGGAAATGATATATGGAGCTACTTCTCCAGAGATCAGTTAATGATATATTCAAATTCGAGAAAACTAAGGAAAGCAGATATGGATTAAGTCCAACGATGGATCTTATCATTATTAAAACCAGAAGAACGACTACAACAAGAGCATTGAAGGCGGGATTTATCTCGGCAGAATTATTAACTAGATATTGTAAATTAATTGAACACAAATATCCTGACCACATATGTTCGAAATGTTACGCAGAAGACAACATAATTCCAGATGTCGAACTGGAATGATAAAAAGATAAAGGGATAAAGATAAAGCAGACAAGATAAGATGGCCGACAAGATAAAGCAAAACAGTGTAAAGATGTAAATTATTTGCTTTAAAGTCATTGTACAGTATAAAGTAAAGTAAATAGTGATGCATAGTCATAAAGTAAAGTAGATGCATTATTAAAAGCATCTAGAATACTAGATTTGTATGTCTATATATTGATTCAGTTGTAAACATTGTAAGGCAGGCGAAGCCTAATATAAAAAAAATCCACTTCAAAACTCTCTCGACTAAAAAATTAATACTTAAAAGATAATGGAGCAACAACCTGAAATCCAACCAGATATTTCAGATATCATGGATAAGCAAGAGGCAAAGGTATATTGTTTAATAAATATGTAGAACTAATTTCATATATTCCTGAATATCATATCATGATTGAATAAATTTATATTAGTTATTATGTATTAGAATTATTTGAATCATAATTTCTAGTTTATTAGCACACTGGAAACGGAGAGAAAACTTCTATACTATGCCATCCTAAAATTGAAACCAGTAGGCAAGGAAAGCCGTTTAGGGGAGTAAAAAAAGTTGAGGCGCTGATAAGAAGGAAGTATCTGCTAAAGTAGGATGCTAATAGTGACAGAAAAACATGATAAACAGATAATCTAGTGCATAATGATCTAATTTGAATTTAATCAGGTTATGAAAATGATAGGAAGGAATAGTTGAAAGCAAAACCTGCATAAAAAGAAACATGGCCACATATATACATGATGAAATGATAAAAAATTATAGGACTTTAATCCTATACATACTTAAAGATATAGAGATAATTGAATTAAGAAGAGTCATATGGGAAAAAATATTTGATGACGATGAATCAGAAGATAGGATAAATCAAGAATGGTATGAAATAGATCTACATGACCTATATTCAGATTTAGAGATAGAAGATTCAGATTAAAATGAACTACGAATATTTACAATATTGGACAGAAGTTATGGAAGATATAAAACTATTAGAACAATTAATGACCAAAAATCTATATGAATATATAAGAACCCAAGATATGTTATACCTAGAATATATCATAAATAATATTAAAGAAATAGCAAGATTAAAACTCTTAGCTAAAGAAAAAATTACAATAAAATCTGTCTGCTTTCTTTTTACTTAGGCTTATGCCTGAATATTCTATAATATGTATGAATGTTTCTAATAATCTTATATGTTCATCCTGAGTTTTAGAATATAGTAATATGTCATCAATATATACTATACAGTTGTTTGCATTCTTTTGATGTCTCTCACTAACTTGTTTGTTTGTACCTGCAGCTGTATTTAAACAAACATTATGGGTTTTTAGGTTTTTTCCAACGTCACCTCTTAGCACATAAAAAAGAATGAAAATAAGCTATGAAATACCACAGAAATCATCAAAAATAAGTATCTCAAGCCCACATATAGAAGAAGAAATGAAACCTTACCATTACTATATAACTAAATCTAAAAAATTATGTTGTTCTGTTATTGGTTTAGATGTCCATTTTTTATTTAATCTTTTATCCCATATAGTTTTTTATGTATCATATTGTTCATAGTTTGCATTGTAATATTTTGGATTTAAGGTTTTTGGATATTTTACTCCTGATGTACTAGGTTTTTCATCCATGTCCATATCTCCTATATTTACTTCTACATTGTGTAGCAGATATAAATAAAACAATCCAATTATGGATGGGATATATATCAAAACAATTAATAGATAAAAAAATAGGAATGACATAAACTCCAGGATATAGAAAGAACACTTATAGGAACAGTAAAATTATGGTTACAAAATTTAACAAATGAAAGCCTAAACATGTTAAGGAGTAATAAAAATTTGATGGTGAATTAGCCACTACAACTATGAAAATTTTATATAAATACGACATAGCTATAAGATATTGGTTTAAAAGACAAAAAGAAGATTATTATGTGATAAGCCAAAAAGAACACATCAATGATTGTAAATACACAAAAGGAAAAGCTAAAATACAAATAATAAACAAGCGAATAATAAATAAGGAAATACAAGATATAAAGGCTAAAAACCCAATTAAATATGTACATTTATGAGGAACAAAAATACTAATAAAAGCATGTTTTAGGGAAGGAATAGATACACCCATAGAGATATACTTAGAAGATGATAGAATTATACAACCTATAGAAAAAAGTATAATAAGTGCAGTAAAAGGTAATCTCATATACCAAAAATTTAAATTCATAATAAGTGCTAACTACTCAGTAGCAATAAATGATAGAAACATAGATAAATCACTAGTATTATATTGGAAAATGTCAGGAATAGAATTAGCACCCGGAAGTAAGATATTTACAGCTAGATGTAAAAACTTGTATGTTTTAACAACAAAACATAAGATAACAGCAAGAAACAAAATAAATAAAATAAAAATAGAAAATCCTTTTGAAAGAATAGTTACAGTCATAGATAATAATGACTATAGTTACAATGAGATTGATATAGAAGAAGATTTAGAAATAGTAAAAGAAAGGTTGAGCAATGAAGGAAGCATGATTACATATAAAGCAAAAAATATAAAAATACAAATATGGGATAAGATATTAACCATAGAAGAAATATTTATTGTAATTATTTCTGTAAGATCTTGCTTCTTGCTTATACTGTGTATCGTTCATTGCTTCTTTAAATAGTGTATATATTTATATTCTATTTTAGATATAGTATCTGTTAGTTGTTCTGATTTGTAATTATCTGCCTTAGTAATATTCAACTGTCTATATTCTGGGTATAATTTAGATAATTTTCCTGTTATCTTTTTTAATCGTTTATGATTTTGTCTCTTATCTTTCTTAGATCTGATACCAGTTTTGGGGGTGCGGAATTCATCCTATAAAACCTAATATAACCCTAAAAACCATTTACAACACCAACAAAACCCTAAGCTCTAAACCCTAAATCCTAAAAATTCGTAAACCCTAAATCTAAAAAACACAAAAAAATCCTAAGCCCTAAACCCTAAACCCTAAAAAATCCTAAGAGATACTTAACCCTTAAAACCTCTAAAAAATCCCAAAACCCCTAAACCTAAAAAATTCTATGCTCTAAACCCTATAGAGCCCTAAATCGTATATTCTAAAACCTAAAAAACACAATAAATCTCTAATCCCTAAACTCTAAACCTATAAAACCCTAAAAAACCTTAACATTAAAAACTCAAAGCCCTAAACCCTGTAAACCTAGATAAAACCCAAAACCTTAAAAAATTCTAACCCCTAAAACCTAAACACTAAACACTAACCTAAAACCCTAAATCCTAAACCTAAAACCCTAAGAAACACTAAACTCTAAACATTAAGAAACCCTAAATCCAATAAACCCTAAAATATACCCTAAAAACCATTCAAAACTTCTATAAAGCCCTAAGCTCTAAACTCTAAATCCTAAAAATCCGTAAATACTAAACCTAAAAAATAGAAAAAAACTTTAATCCCTAAACCCTAAACCCTAAGAAATACTTACCCTTAAAAACCCCTAAACCTAAAAAACTCTAAGCTCTAAACCCTAAAAAACACAAAAGAACCGTAAGCACTAAATCCTAAACCTATAAAACACTAAAAAACCAAAACCTAAAAACCCCAAAGCCCTAAGTCTTTAAAAACTAGGTAAAACCCTTAACCTAAAACCCTAAACCTAAAAAAAAAGTTTAGCCCTAAACCCTAAACCCTAACCTAAAACTCTAAATCCGAAACCTAAAACACAAAGAAACCCTAAAAAACTCTAAGCTCTAAACCCTATAAAGCCCTAAATCTTATATGCTAAACCCTAAAAAACATAAAATAAAAAGAAGCCCCTAAGCCCTAAACCCTAAACCTATAAAAATACTAAAAACCCTAAAGCCCCAAACCCTAAAAACCAAGGTAAAACTGCTAACCTAAAATCTTAAACCTATAAAAACCCTAAGCCCTAAACCCTAAGCCCTAAACCCTAAACCCTAATCTAAAACCCTAAATACTAAACCTAAAACCCTAAATAATATTAAACCCTAAACCTTAAGAAACCCTAAATCCTATAAATCCTAATATAAACCCTAAAAACCATTTACAACACCTACAAAACACTATGCTCTTAACCCTAAATCCTAAAAATCCGTAAACCCTAAATCTAATAGAGACAAAAAAAATTCTAAGCCTTAAACACTAAACCCTAAAAAACCCTAAGACACACTTAACCCAAAAAACCCTAAACCTAAAAAACTCTAAGCTCTAAACCCTATAAAGCCCTAAATCGTATATGCTAAACCCTAAAAAACACAAAAAATCCCTAAGCCCTAAACTATAAACATATAAAACCCTAGAAAACCTTAACCTAAAAAACCCAAAGCCCTAAACCCTAAAAACCTAGATAAAACCCTTAAACTAAAACCCTAAACCTTCAAAAATCCTAACCTCTAAACCATAAACCTTAAACTAAAACCGTAAATCCTCAACCTAAAACCCTAAGAAACCCTACACTCTAAACCCTAAGATACCCTAAAATAAACCCTAAAAACCATTCAAAACTCCTACAAAATACTAAGAACTAAACCCTAAATCCAAAAAATCTATAAACCCTAAATCTAAAAAAATACGAAAAAAAACCTTAAGCCCTAAACCCTAAACCCTAAAAAACCCTATGAAATATTTAACCCTTAAAAAACCCTAAACCTAAAAAATTCTAAGCTCTAAACCCTATAAAGCCCTAAATTGTATATGCTAAACCCTAAAAAACACAAAAGAACCGTAAGCCCAAAACCCTAAACTTATAAAACCCTAAAAAATATAAACCTAAAAAACCCAAAGCCCTAAACCTTAAAAAAGTAGGTAAAACCCTTAACCTAAAATCCTAAACCTAAAAAAACCATAAGCCCTAAACCCTAAACCCTAATCTAAGACCCTAAATCCAAAACCTAAAACCCGAAGAAACCCTAAACTCTAAACCTTATGAAAACCTAAATGCTATAAACCCTAAAACCCATTTGAAACCCCTACAAACCATAAGCTCTAAACCCTAAATCTTAAAAAAAAAAAGAAAAAAAAAAAAAAAAACCCTAAGAAACACTTAACACTTAAAAACCCTAAAAATTCCAAAAACCCCTCAACCTAAAACACTCTATGTTCTAAACCTTATAAAGCCTAAATCGTATATGCTAAACCCTAAAAAATACAAAAAAAAAAAAACCTAAGCCCAAAACCCTAAACAACCTTAACCGAAAAACCTAAAGACCAAGATAAAACCCATAACCTAAAACATTAAACGTAAAAAAACCCTAATCCGTAAACCCTAACCAAAACCCTAAATCCTAAACCAAAAACCCTAAAAAACCCTAAACCCTAAACCTTAAGAAACCCTAAATCCTATAAAACCTAATATAACCCTAAAACCCATTTACAACACCAACAAAACCCTAATCTCTAAATCCTAAATCCTGAAAATCTGTAAACCCTAGATCTAAAAAACACAAAAATGACCCTAAGCACTAAAACCTAAACCCTAAAAAACCCTAAGAGACACTTAACCCTTAAAACCGGTAAAAAACCCAAAAACCCCTAAACCTAAAAAACTCAAATCTCTAAACCCTATAATGCCTTAAATCGTATATGCTAAACCCTAACAAACACAAAAAATCCCTAAGCCCTAAACTCTAAACCTATAAACAACGCAAAAACCTTAACCCAAAAAACTCAAAGCCCTAAACCCTAAAAACCTAGATAAAACCCTTAAGCTAAAACCCTAAACCATAAAAAATTATATCCCCTAAACCCTAAACCCTAAACTAAAATCCTAAAGCCTAAACGTAAAATCCTAAAAATGCCTAAAATCTAAACCATAAGAAACCCTAAAACAAACCCTAAAACCATTCAAAACTCCTACAAAATACTAAGCGCTAAACCCTAAATCCTAAAAATCTGTAAACGCTAAATCTAAAAAAATACAAAAAAATACCTTAAAGCCTTAAACCCTATAAAGCCCTAAATCGTATATCCTAAACCCTAAAAAACCTAAAGCTCGAAACCCTAAAAACAAAGATAAACCCCATAAACTAAAAAAACACTAAACCCTAAACCTTTAACTCGAACCTAAAATGCTAAATCCTAAACCTAAAATGCTAAGAAATCCTAAAACCTATCTCCTATAAACCCTAAACCTTTAACTCGAACCTAAAATGCTAAGAAATCCTAAAACCTAACTCCTATAAACCCTAATATAAACCCTAAAAACCATTTAAAGCACCTACAAAATCCTAAGCTCTAAACCCTAAATTCTAAAAAACCGTAAACCCTAAATCTAAAAACACAAAAAAAAGCCTAATCCCTAAACCCTAAACCCTCAAAAACCCTAAGAGACACTTAACCCTTAAAACCCCTAAAAATCCCAAAAAACCCTAAACCTAAAAATCTCTAAGCTCTAAACCCTAGAAAGACCTAAATCGTATATGCTAAACCCTAAAAAAACACAAAAAATCGCTAAGCCCTAAACTCTAAACCTATAAAACCTTAACCTAAAATACCCAAAGCCCTGAACCCTAAAAACCTATATAAAACTCTTAAGCTAAAATCCTAAACATTCAAAACCCTAACCCCTAAACCCTAACCTAAAACCCTAAATCCTAAACCAAAAACCATAAGACACACTAAACTCTAAACTTTAAGAATCCCTAAACTCTAAACCTTAAGAAACCCTAAATTCTATAAACCCTATAAACCATTCAAAACCCTAAGCTCTAAACCCTAAATCCTAAAAATTCGTAAAACCTAAACCTAAAAAAACACAAAAAAAAACCTTAATGCCTAAACCCTAATCCCTAAAACACCCTAATAAAAACTTAGCCCTTAAAAACTTCTAAACCTAAAAAACTCTAAGAACTAAACCATATAAAGACCTAAATCATATATGATAAACTGTAAAAACACAAAAGAACCCTAAGACCTAGGGCTTTATAGGGTTTCGTGTTTTTAAGGTTTAGGGTTTACGTTATTTTTGGATTTAGGATTTAGATCTTATAGTTTGTAGGGGTTTTAAATGGGTTTTAGGGTTTATTTTTGGGTTTATAGCATTTAGGTTTTCTTAAGGTTTAGGGTTTAGGGTTTCTTCGGGTTTTCAGTTTAGGGTTTAGGGTTTCTTTGGGTTTTAGGTTTTGGATTTAGGGTTTAGGTTTTAGGGCATAGGTTTTTTTTAGGTTTAGGGTTTTAGGTTAAGGGTTTTACCTAGTTTTTTAAGATTTAGGGCTTTGGGGTTTTTAGGTTTAGGTTTTTAAGGATTTAGAGGTTTAGGGTTTAGGGCTTACAATTCGTTTGTGTTTTTTAGGGTTTAGCATATACGATTTAGGGCTTTATAGGGTTTAGAGCTTAGAGTTTTTTAGGTTTAGGGGTTTTTAAGGGTTAAGTATTTCATAGGGTTTTTTAGCGTTTATGGTTTAAGGCTTAAGTTATTTTTGTGTTTTTTTTTGGTTTAGGGTTTACGGATTTGTAGGATTTAGGGTTTAGCGCTTAGTGTTTTGTAGGAGTTTTGAATGATTTTTAGGGTATATTTTAGGATTTATAGGATTTAAGGTTTCTTAATGTTTAGAGTTTAGGGTTTCTTAGGTTTTTAGGTTAGGGTTTAGGGGTTAGGGGTTAGGAATTTTTAAGGTTTAGGGTTTTAGCTTAAGAGTTTTATCTAGGTTTTTAGGGTTTAGGGCTTTGGGATTTTAATGTTAAAGTTTTTTAGGGTTTTATAGGTTTAGAGTTTAGGGCTTAGGGATTGTTTTGTGTTTTTTAGGGTTTAGCATATACAACTTAGGTCTTTATATGGTTTAGAGCTTAGAGTTTTTTTAGCTTTAGGGGTTTTTGGGTTTTTAGTGATTTTAAGGGTTAAGTGTTTCTTAGGGTTTACGGCAAAGTTTTTTTTTGTGTTTTTTAGATTTAGGGTTTACGGATTTTTAGGATTTTTTATTTAAAGCTTATGGTTTTGTAGTTGTTGTAAATGGTTTTTAGGGTTTATATGATTTAGGGTTTCTTTAGGTTTAGGGTTTAGGGTTTCTTAGGGTTTTAGGTTTAGGATTTAGGGTTTTAAGTTAGGATTTAGGGTTTAGGGCTTAGGGATTTTTTAGGTTTAAGGTTTTAACTTATGGGTTTTATCTTGGTTTTTAGGGTTTGGGGATTTAGGTTTTTTAGGTTATGGTTTTTCATGGTTTTATAGGTTTAGGTTTTAGGGCTTATGGATTTTTTGTGTTCTTTAGGGTTTAGCATATATGATTTAGGGCTTTATATGGTTTTGAGCTTAGAGTTTTTTATGTTTATGGGGTTTTGGGTTTTTTAGGGTTAAGTGTTTCGTATGATTTTTTACGGTTTAGGGTTTAGGGATTAGGGTTTTTCGTGTTTTTTAGGTTTATGGTTTATGAAATTTTAGAATTTAGGGTTTAGATCTTATGGTTTGTAGGAGTTTTAAATGGGTTTTCGGGTTTATAGCATTTATGTTTTCTTCAGGTTTAGGATTTAGGGTTTCTTAGGATTTCAGGTTTTGGAATTAGGGTTTTATGTTAGGGCTTAGGGTTTAGGGTTTTTTTAGGTTTAGGGTTTTTGGTCAAGGGTTTTACCTAGTTTTTTAGGGATTAGGGCTTGGGGTTTCTAGGTTAAGGTTTTTTAGGGTTTTATAGGTTTAGGGTTTAGGGCTTACGATTATTTTGTAGTTTTTAGGGTTTATCATATATGATTTAGGGCTTTATAGGGTTTAGAGCTTAGACTTTTTTAGGTTTAGGGGTTTTTAAGGGTAAAGTATTTCTTAGGGTTTTTTAGGGTTTAGAGTTTTGGGATTAAGTTTTTTTTTGTGTTTTTTTAGGTTTATGGTTTATGGATTTTTAGGATTTAGGGTTTAGCGTTGAAGGTTTTGTAGGTGTTTTGAATTGTTTTTTGTGTTTATTTTAGGTTTTATAGGATATAGGGTTTCTTAAGGTTTAGAGTTTAGGGTTTTGTAGGGTTTTAGGGTTAAGATTTAGGATTTTAGGTTAGGGTTTAGGGTTTAGGGTTTTCTAAGGTTTAGGGCTTTCGATTTTTTAGGTTAAGGTTTTTTAGGGTGTTATAGGTTTATAGTTTAGGGCTTAGGCCAATTTTTGTGTTTTATAGGGTTTAGAGCTTAAAGTTTTTTAGGTTTAGGGGTTTTTGGGTTTTTTCGGGGTTTTAATGCTTAAGTGTTTCTTACAGTTTTTTAGGGTTTAGGGCTTAGTTTTTTTTTGTGTTTTTAAGATTTAGGGTATATGGATTTTTAGTATTTAGGGTTTAGAGCTTAGGATTTTGTAGGTGTTGTAAATGGATTTTAAGGTTTATATTAGGGTTTATAGGATTTAGGATTTCTTAAGGTTTAGGGTTTAGGCTTTCCTAGGGTTTTAGGTTTTGGATTTTGGGTTTTATGTTAGGGTTTAGGGCTTAGAGTTTAGGGTTTTTTTAGGTTGAAGGTTTTAGGTTATGGGTTTTATCTTGGTTTTTAGGGTTTGGGGCTTTTGTTTTTTTGGGTTAAGGTTTTTAAGGGTTTTATAGGTTTAGGATTTAGGGCTTAGGTTTTTTTTTGTGGTTTTTAGGGTTTAGCATATACGATTTAGGGCTTTATAGGGTTTAGAGCTTAGTTTTTTTTAGGTTTAGGGGTTGTTGAGTTTTTTAGAGGTTTTAAGGGTTAAGTGTTTCTTTGGGTTTTTTAGGGTTTAGGATTTAGAGCTTAGGGTTTTTCATGTTTTTTAGGTTTAGGGTTTATGGATTGTTAGGATTCAGGGTTTAGCCCTTAGGGTTTATTTTATGGTTTATAGGATTTAGGATTTTTTAAGGTTTAGAGTATATGGTTTCTTAGGGTTTTAGGTTTAGGATTTATGGTTTTATGTTACGGATTAGGGTTTAGGGTTTAGGCTTTTTTAAGGTTTAGGGTTGTAGTTTATGGTTTTTATCTTGGTTTTTAGGGATTAGGGCTTTGGGTTTTTTAGGTTAACATTTTTTAGGGTTTTATAGGTTTAGAGTTTAGGGCTTAGGGACTTTTTGTGTTTTTTTTGGTTTAGGGGTTTTTGTGCTTTTAGATTTAGGGTTTAAGGATTTTTAGGATTTAGGATTTAGAGCTTACGGTTTTGTATGTGTTGTAAATGGTTTTTAGGGTTAAGGGTTTCTTAAGGTTTTACCTTTAGGATTTAGCGTTTTAGGTTAGGGTTTAGTGTTTAGGGCTTAGGGTTTTTTTAGGTTATGGGTTTTATCTTGGTTTTTAGGATTTGGGGCTCTAGGTTTTTTCGGGTTTTATAGGTTTAGGGTTTAGGGCTTAGGTATTTTTTTTGTGTTTTTTATGGGTTAGCGTATATGATTTATTGCTTTATAGGGTTTGGAGCTTAGAGTTTTTAATGTTTACGGGTTTTTGGGCTTTTAGGGTTTTATGGGTTAAGTGGTTCTTAGGGTTTTTTAATGTTTAGGATTTAGGGATTAGGAATTTTCATGTTTTTCGGTTTAGGATTTAAGAAATTTTAGGATTTAGGGTTTAGAGCTTATGCTTTGTAGGGGTTTTTAATGGGTTTTAGGGTTTATTTTATGGTTTATAGCATTTAGGCTTTCTTAAGCTTAGGGTTTAGGGTTTTTTAGGGTTTTAAGTTTCGGATTTGGGGTTTAGGGTTTAGGGCTTAGGGTTTTTTAAGTTTAAGGTTTTAGGTTAAGGGTTTTCCTTAGTTTTTTTTTGGGTTTAGGGCTTTGGGTTTTTTGGGTTAAGGTTTTTTAGGGTTTTATAGGTTTAGGGTTTAGGGTTTAGGGTTCTTTTGTGTTTTTTAGGGTTTAACACAAAAAATTTAGGTTTTTATAGGGTTTAGAACGTAGAGATTTTTAGGTTTAGGGGTTTTTAAGGGTTAAGTATATCTTAGGGTTTTTTAGGGTTTCGGGTTTAGGGCTTAATGTTTTTTTTTTGTGTTTTTTTAGATTTAGGGGTTACAGATTTTTAGGATTTAGTGTTTAGCGCTTAGGATTTTGTAGGAGTTTTGAATTTTTTTTAGGGTTTATTTTAGGGTTTCTTAAGGTTTAGAGTTTAGGGTTTCTTAGGGTTTTAGGTTTAGGATTTAGAGTTTTAGTTTAAGGTTTAGGGTTTTAGCTTAAGGGTTTTATCTAGGTTTTTAGGGTTTAAGGCTTTGGGTTTTTTAGGTTAAGATTTTCTAGGGTTTTATAGGTTTAGAGTTTAGGGCTTAGGGATTTTTTGTATTTTTTAGGATTTAGCATATACGATTTAAGGCTTTGTAGGGTTTAGAGCTTAGAGTTTTTTAGGTTTAGAGTTTGTTGGGTTTTTTACGGGTTTTAAGAGTTAAGTGTTTCTTAAGGTTTTTTAGGGTTTAGGGTTTAAGGCTTAGGATTTTTTTGTGTTTTTTAGATTTAGGGTTTAAGGATTTTTAGGATTTAGTGTTTAGAGCTTAGTGTTTTGTAGGTGTTATAAATGGTTTTTAGAAACATATTAGGGTTTATAAGATTCAGGGTTTCTTAAGGTTTAGGGTTTAGGGTTTCTTAGGGATTTAGCTTTAGGATTTAGGGTTTTAGGTTAGGGTTTAGGGCTTAGGGTTTTTTTAGGTTTAAGATTTTAGGTTATGGGTTTTATCTTGGTTTTTAGGGTTTGGGGATTTAGGTTTTTTTTGTTAAGGTTTTTTACGTTTTTATAGGTTTATGGTTTAGGGCTAAGTTTGTTTTTGTGTTGTTTAGGGTTTAGCGTATACGATTTATTGCTTTATAGGGTTTAGAGCTTAGAGTTTTTTATGTTTACGGGGTTATTGGGTTTTTTACGGGTTTTAAGGGTTAAGTTTTTCTTAAAAATTTTTAGGGTTTAAGGTTTAAGGCTTAGGATTTTTTTGTGTTTTTTAGATTTAGGGTTTAAGGATTTCTAGGATTTAGGGTTTAGAGTTTAGTGTTTTGTAGGTGTTGTAAATGGTTTATAGAGACATATTAGGGTTTATAGGATTCAGGATTTCTTAAGGTTTAGTGTTTAGGGTTTCTTAGATATTTAGTTTTAGGATTTAGGGTTTTAGGTTAGGGTTTAGGGTTTAGGATTTAGGACTTAGGGTTTTTTTAGGTTTAAGATTTTAGGTTTTGGGTTTTATCTTGGTTTTTAGGGTTTGGGGCTTTAGTTTTTTTTGGTTAAGGTTTTTTACAGTTTTATAGGTTTAGGGTTTAGGGCTTAGGTTTTATTTTGTGTTCTTTAGGGTTTAGCGTATATGATTTATTGCTTTATAGGGTTTAGACCTTAGAGTTTTTTTTGTTTACGGGTTTTTGGGTTTTTTAGGGGTTTTTAGGGTTAAGTGTTTGTTAGCATTTTTTATGATTTAAGGTTTAGAGTCTAGGGTTTTTCGTGTTTTTTAGGTTTAGGGTTTACAAAATTTTAGGATTTAGGGTTTAGAGCTTATGGTTTTTAGGGGTTTCAAATGAATTTTTAGGTTTATTTTAGGGTTTATAGCAGTTAGGTTATCTTAAGGTTTAGGGTTTAGGGATTAGGGTTTCTTAGAATTTTAGGATTCTAATTTAGGGTTTTAGGTTAGGGTTTAGGGATCAGGATTTTCTTACGTTTCGGGTTTTTGGTTTAGGGTTTTACCTAGTGTTTTAGTATTTACAACTTTGGGTTTTTTGGGTGAAGGTTTTTTAGGGATTTTTAGGTTTAGGGTTAAGAGCTTAGGATTCTTTTGTGTTTTTTAGGGTTTAGCATACACGGTTTAAGGCTTTATAGGGTTTAGAGCTGAAAGTTTTTTAGTATTAGGGGTTTTTAAGGGTTAATTATTTCTTAGGATTTTTTAGGGTTTAGGGCTTAAGGTTTTTTTTGTGTGTGTTTTTAGATTTAGGGTTTAGAGATTTTTAGGATTTGGGGTTTAGCACTTAGGATTTTGTAGTTGTTTTGAATGGTTTTTCGGGATTATTTTAAATTTTATTAAGGTTTAGAGTTTAGGGTTTCTTAGGGTTTTAGGTTTAGGATTTCTTAAGGTTTTAGGTTTAGGATTTAGGGTTTAGGGTTTAGGGGTTAGGATATTTTAAGGTTTAGGGTTTTGGCTGAAGGGTTTTTTCTAGATTTTTAGGGTTTAGGGCTTTAGGGTTTTTCGGTTAAGATTTTTTAGGGTTTTATAGGCTTAGAGTTTAGTGCTGATTGATTTGGGTTTTTTAGGTTTAGGTTTTTTTGGGTTTCATACGTTTAGGGTTTAGGGCTTACGGTTCTTTTGTATTTTTGAGGGTTTAGCATATACGATTTAGGGCTTTATTGGGTTTAGAACTTCGAGTTTTTTAGGTTTAGGGGTTTAAAGGGTTAAGTATTTCTTAGGGTTTTTTGGGGTTTAGGGTTTAGGGCTTAAGTTTTTTTTGTGTTTTTTTAGTTTTAGGGTTTACGGATTTTTAGGATTTAGGGTATAGGGCATTGGGTTTTTAATGTTGGTGCTGCAAATGGTTTTTAGGGTTTATATTAGGGTTTATAGGATTTAGGGTTTCTTAAGGTTTAGGGTGTAAGGTTTCTTAGGGTTTTAGGTTTAGGATTTAGAGTTTTGGGTTAAGGTTTAGGGTTTAGGGCTTAGGGTTGTGTTTAGGTTTAAAGATTTAGGTTATGGGTTTTATCTTGGTTTTTAGGGTTTGGGGCCTTAGGTTAAGGTTTTTTATGGCTTTATAGGTTTAAGGTTTAGGGTTTAGTTTTTTTTTTGTGTGTTTTTTAGGGTTTAACATATACGATTTAGGGCTTTATAGGGTTTTGAGTTTAGCGTTTTTTAGGTTTAGGGGTTTTTGTGTTTTTTAGGGATTTTAAGGGTTAAGTGTTTCTTAGGGTTTTTTAGGGTTTAGGGTTTTGGGATTAGTTTTTTTTGTGTTTTTTAGATTTAGGGTTTACGGATTTTTAGGATTTAGGGTTTAGAGCTTAAGGTTTTGTAGGTGTTGTAAATGGTTTTTAGGGTTTATATTACGTTTTTTAGGATTTAGGGTTTCTTAAGGTTTAGAGATTAGGGTTTCTTAGGGTTTTAGGTTTAGGATTTAGGGTTTTAGGATAGGGTTTAGGGTTTACGACTTAGGGTGTTTTTTGGTTTAAGGTTTTAGTTAATGGGTTTTATCTTGGTTTTAGGGTTTGGGGCTTTAGGATTTTTTGGTAATGGTTGTTTAGTGTTTATGGCTTAGGTTTTTTTTTTGTATTTTTTCGGGTTTATCATATACGATTTAGGGCTTTATTTTAGAGCTTAGAGTTTTTTTAGGTTTAGGTGTTTTTGGGATTTTTAGGGTTTTTAAGGGTGAAGTGTTTCTTAGGATTTTTTAGGGTTTATGGTTTAGGGCTTAGTGTTTTTCGCATTTTTAAGGTTTAGGGTTTACGTAATTTTAGAATTTAGGATTTAGAGCTTATGGTTTGAAGGGGTTTTAAATGGGTTTTAGGGTTTATTTTAGGGTTTATAGTATTTAGGTTTTCTTAAGGTTTAGGGTTTAGGGTTTCTTCGGGTTTTAGGTTTCGGATTTAGGGTTTAGGGTTTAGGGCATATGTTTTTTTTAGGTTTAGGGTTTTAGGTTAAGGGTTTTACCTAGTTTTTTAAGAGTTAGGGCTTTAGGGTTTATAGGTTTAGGTTTTTTAAGGTTTTATAGGTTTAGGGTTTAGGGCTTATGGTTCGTTTGTGTATTTTAGGGTTTAGCATATATGATTTAGGGATTTATAGGGTCTAGAGCTTAGAGTTTTTAGGTTTAGGGGTTTTTAAGGGTTAAGTATTTCTTAGGGTTTAGGGTTTAAGTTTATTTTTTGTTTTTTTTAGGTTTAGGGTTTACGGATTTGTAGGATTTAGGGTTTAGTGCTTAGGATTTTGTAGGAGTTTTCAATGGTTTTTAGGGTATATTTTAGGGTTTATAGGATTTAAGGTTTCTTAAGGTTTAGAGTTTAGGGTTTCAAAGGTCTTTAGGTAAGGGTTTAGGGTTTATAGGATTTAAGGTTTCTTAAGGTTTAGAGTTTAGGGTCTCAAAGGTTTTTAGGTAAGGGTTTAGGGTTTAGGATATTTTAAGGTTTAGGGTTTTATCTAGGTTTTTAGGGTTTAGGGCTTTGGGATTTTAATGTTAAAGTTTTTTAGAGTTTTATAGGCTTAGAGTTTAGGGCTTAGGGATTGTTTTTTGTTTTTTAGGGTTTAGCATATACAATTTAGGGCTTTATAGGGTTTATAGCTTAGATTTTTTTTTATCTTTAGTGGTTTTTGGATTTTTAGGGATTTTAAGGGTTAAGTGTTTCTTAGGGTTTAGGGCTTAGTGTTTTTTTTGTGGTTTTTAGATTTAGGTTTTAGTGATTAGGGTTTTGTAGTTGTTTTAAATGGGTTTTAGGGTTTATATTAGGGTTTATAGGATTTAGGGTTTATAGAATTTAGGGTTTCTTAAGGTTTAGGTTTTAGGGTTTCTTAGAGTTTTAGGTTTAGGATTTAGGGTTTCTTAAGGTTTACGGATTAGGGTTTCTTAGGGTTTTAGGTTTAGGATTTAGGGTTCTAGGTAAGGGTTTAGGGCTTAGGGATTTTTTAGGTTTAAGGTTTTAGCTTATGTGTTTTATCTTGGTTTTTAGGATTTGGGGCTTTAGGTTTTTTAGATTAAGATTTTTCATGGTTTATAGGTTTAGGGCCTAGGGATGTTTTGTGTTCTTTTAAGGTTTAGCATATATGATTTACGGCTTTATTTGGTTTTGAGCTTAGAGTTTTTTAGGTTTAGGGGGTTTTGGTTTTTTTTTTTAGGGTTTTTAAGAGTTAAGTTTTTCTTATGGTTTTTTAGGGTTTAGGGTTTAGGGTTTAGGGCTTAGGGTTTTTCGTGTTTTTCAGGTATATGGTTTATGAAATTTTAGGATTTAGGGTTTAGATCTGATGGTTTGTAGGAGTTTTAAATGGGTTTTCGGGTTTATAGTATTTATGTTTTCTTAAGGTTTAGGGTTTAGGGTTTCTTAAGATTTTCTAAGGTTTAGGGTTTAGCTTACGGGTTTTATCTAGTTTTTTAGGGTTTAGGGCTTTGGATTTTTTAGGTTAAGGTTTTTTAGGTTTAGAGTTTAGGGCTTAGGGATTTATTTTGTTTTATAGGGTTTAGAGCTTAGAGTTTTTTCAGGTTTAGGGGTTTTTGGGTTTTTTCGGGGTTTTAATGCTTTAGTGTTTCTTACAGTTTTTTAGGGTTTAGGGTTTAAGGCTTATTTTTTAGATTTAGGCTTTACGGATTTTTAGGATTTAGGGTTTAAAGCTTAGGATTTTGTAGGTGTTGTAAATGGTTTTTAAGGTTTATATTAGGCTTTATAGGATTTAGGGTTTCTTAAGGTTTAGGGTTTAGGCTTTCTTAAGGTTTTAGGTTTAGGATTTTGGGTTTTAGGTTAGGGTTTAGGGCTTAGTTTAGGGTTTTTTAGGTTGAAGGTTTTAGGTTATGGGTTTTATTTTGGTTTTTAGTGTTTGGGGTTTTTGGTTTTTTAGGTTAAGGTTTTTTAGGGCTTTATATGTTTAGGGTTTACGGTTTAGGTCTTAGTTTTTTTTTTTTGTGGTTTTTAGGATTTATCATGTACGATATAGGGCTTTATAGGGTTTAGAGTTTAGAGTTTTTTATGTTTTGGTGTTTTTGAGTTTTTTAGGGGTTTTAAGGGTTAAGTGTTTCTCAGGGTTATTTAGGGTTTAGGGTTTAGAGCTTAGGGTTTTTCATGTTTTTTAGGTTTAGGGTTTACAGATTATTAGGATTCAGGGTTTAGCGCTTAGGGTATATTTTATGGTTTATAGGATTTAGGGTTTCTTAAGGTTTAGAGTATAGCGTTTCTTAGGGTTTTAGGTTTAGGATTTTGGGTTTTAGGTTAGGGTTTAGGGTTTAGGGGTTAGGGTTTTTTAAGGTTTAGTGTTGTAGTTTATGAGTTTTATCTAGGTTTTTAGGGATTAGGACTTTGGGTTTTTTAGGTTAACGTTTATTAAGGGTTTATAGGTTTAGAGTTTAGGGATTAGGGACTTTTTGTCTTTTATAGGGTTTAGCATATACGATTTAGGGCTTTATAGGGCTTACCACTTAGAGTTTTTTTAGGTTTAGAGGTTTTTGTGTTTTTAGATTTAGGGTTTACGGATTTTTAGGATTTCGGATTTAGACCTTACGGTTTTGTATTTGTTGTAAATGGTTTTTAGGGTTTATAGGATTCAGGGTTTCTTACATTTTTTATTTAGGATTTTTTAGGGTTTTAGCTTTAGGATTTAAAAGTTTTAGGTTAGGGTTTAGGGTTTAAGGCTTAGTGTTTTCTTAGGTTTAAGATTTTAGGTTATGGGTTTTATCTTGGTTTTCAGGATTTGGGGCTCTAGGTTTTTTCGGGTTTTATAGGTTTAGGGTTTAGGGCTTAGTTTTTTTTTTTGTGTTTTTTAGGGGTTAGCGTATATGATTTATTGCTTTATAGAGTTTAGAGCTTAGAGTTTTTAATGTTTACGGGTTTTTGGGTTTTTAGGGTTTTATGGGTTAAGTGTTTGATAGGGTTTTTTAGTGTTTAGGATTTAGGGATTAGGATTTTTCGTGTTTTTCGGTTTAGGATTTAAGAAATTTTAGGATTTAGGGTTTAGAGCTTATGGTTTGTAGGGGTTTTAATGGGTTTTAGGGTTTATTTTATGGTTTATAGCATTTAGGTTTTCTAAAGGTTTAGGGTTTAGGGGTTCTTAGGGTTTTATGTTTCAGATTTAGGGTTTAGGGTTTTGGGCTTAGGTTTTTTTAAGTTTAGGCTTTTAGGTTAAGGGTTTTCCCTAGTTTTTTAGGGTTTAGGGCTTTGGGTTTTTTAGGTTAAGGTATTTTAGGGTTTTATAGGTTTAGGGTTTAGGGATTAGGGTTCTTTTGTGTTTTTTAGTGTTTAGCATAAATGATTTAGGGCTTTATAGGGTTTAGAGCTTAGAGTTTTTTTAGGTTTAGGGGTTTTTAAGGGTTAGGTATTTCTTAGGGTTTTTTAGTTAGGGTTTAGGGCTTAATTTTTTTTTTAATTTTTTTTTAGATTTATGGTTTACAGATTTTTAGGATTAAGGGTTTAGTGTTTAGGATTTTGTAGGAGTTTTGAATGGTTTTTAGGGTTTATTTTAGGGTTTCTTAAGGTTTATAGTTTAGAGTTTCTTAGGGTTTTAGGTTTAGGATTTAGGGTTTTAGTTTAAGGTTTAAGGTTTAGGGTTGAGGGATTAGGATTTTTTAAGGTTTAGGGATTTAGCTTAAGGGTTTTCTCTAGATTTTTAGGGATTAGGTCTTTGGGTTTTTTAAGTTGAAGTTGTCGAGGGTTTTTTAGGTTTAGAGTTTAGAGCTTAGGAATTTTTTGTGTTTTTTAGGGTTTAGCATATACGATTTAGGGCTTTATTGGGTTTAGAGCTTAGAGTTTTTTAGGTTTAGGATTTTTGGGTTTTTTACGGGTTTTAAAGGTTAAGTATTTCTTAAGGTTTTTTAGGATTTGGGGTTTAAGGCTTAGGTTTTTTATTTGTGTTTTTTAGATTTAGGGTTTAAGGATTTTTAGGATTTAGGGTTTAGATCTTAGTGTTTTGTAGGTGTTGTAAATAGTTTTTAGAAACATATTAGGGTTTATAGGATTCATGGTTTCTTAAGGTTTAGGGTTTAGGGTTTCTTAGGGATTTAGTTTTAAGATTTGGGGTTTTAGGTTAGGGTTTTTTATGGTTTAGGGCTTAGGGTTTTTTTAGGTTTAAGATTTTAGGTTATGGATTTTATCTTGGTTTTTAGGGTTTGGGGCTTTAGGTTTGTTGGGTTAAGGTTTTTTAGGGTTTTAGAGGTTTAGGGTTGAGTGCTTAGTTTTTTTTTTGTGATTTTTAGGGTTTAACATGTACGATTTATTGCTTTATAGGGTTTAGAGCTTAGAGTTTTTTATGTTTGTGAGTTTTTGGGTTTTTAGGGTTTTTAAGGGTTAAGTGGTTCTTAGGGTTTTTTAGGGTTCAGGGTTTAGGGATTATGGTTTTTCGTGTTTTTAGGTTTAGGGTTTATGAAATTTTAGGATTTAGGGATTAGAGCTTATGGTTTGTAGGAGTTTTAAATGGGTTTTAAGGTTTATTTTATGGTTTACAGCATTTAGGTTTTCTTAAGGTTTAGGGTTTCTTAGGATATTAGGTTTCGGATTTAGGGTTTAGGCATTACCATTTTTTTTTTAAGTTTAGGGTTTTAGGTTAAGGGGTTTCCCTAGTTTTTTAGGGTTTAGGGATTTGGTTTTTTTGGGTTAAGGTTTTTTAGGGTTTTATAGGTTTAGGGTTTAGGGCTTAGGGTTTCTTAGGGTTTTAGGGTTTTAGTTTAAGGTTTACGGTTTAGGGATTAGGATTTTTTAAGGTTTAGGGTTTTAGCTTAAGGGTTTTATCTAGGTTTTTCGGATTTAGGGCTTTGGGTTTTTTAGGTTAAGGTTTTCTAGGGTTTTATAGGTTTAGAGTTTAGGGCTTAGGGATTTTTTGTGGTTTTTAGGGTTTAGCTTATATAATTTTGGGCTTTATAGGGTTTAGAGCTTAGAATGTTTTATGTTTTGGGTTTTTTGGGTTTTTTGGGTTTTTTACGAGTTTTAAGGGTTAAGTGTTTCTTAGGGTTTTTTAGGGTTTAGGGTTTAAGGCTTACGTTTTTTTTGTGTTTTTTAGATTTAGGTTTTAAGGATTTTTAAGATTCAGGGTTTAGAGCTTAGTGTTTTGTAGGCGTTGTAAATTGTTTTTACCGTTTATTTTAAGGTTTATAGGATTTAGTGTTTCTTCAGGTTTAGGCTTTAGGGTTTCTTTGGGTTTTAGGTTTAGGATTTAGGGTTTTAGGTTAGGGTGTAGGGCTTAGGGATTAGGTTTTTTTTAGGTTTAAGGTTTTAGGTTATGGGTTTTATCTTGGTTTTTAGGGTTTGGGGCTTTAGGTTTATTAGGTTAAGGTTTTTTAGGGTTTTATAGGTTTAGGGTGTAGGGCTTAGGGAGTTTTTTAAATGTTTTTTAGGGGTTAGCATATACGATTTAGGACTTTGTAGGATTTAGAGATTAGAGGTTTTTAGGTTTAGGGGTTTTTGGGTTTTTTAGTGTTTTTAAGGGTGAAGTGTTTCTTAGGGCTTTTTAGGGTTTAGGGTTTAGGACTTAAGGTTTTTCTGTGTTTTTTTAGGTTTAGGGTTTACGGATTTTTAGGATTTAGGGTTTCTTAAGGTTTAGAGTTTAAGGTTTCTTAGGGTTTTAGGTTTAGTATTTAGTGTTTTAGGTTAGGGTTTAGGGGCTAAGATTTTTTAAGGTTTAGGGTTTTGGCTTAAGGGTTTTATCTAGGTTTTTAGGGTTTAAGGCTTTTGGTTTTTAATGATAAGGTTGTTTAGGGTTTTATAGGTTAAGAGTTTACGGCTTAGGGATTTTTTGTGGTTTTTAGGGTTTAGCAAATACGGTTTTTGGCTTTATATGGTTTAGAGCTTAGAGTATTTTATGTTTAGGATTTTTTGGGGTTTTTACGGGTTTCAAGGGTTAATTATTTCTTAGGGTTTTTTTGTGTTTTTTAGATTTAGGATTTACGGATTTTTAGGATTTAGGATTTAAAGCTTAGGGTTTTGTAGGTGTTGTAAATGATTTTTAGGGTTTATAGGATTTAGGGTTTCTTACGGTTTAGGGTTTAGGGTTTCTTAAGGTTTTAGGTTTAGGATATAGGGTTTTAGGATAGTGTTTAGGGTTAAGGCTTAGGGTTATTTTAGGTTTAAGGTTTTAGGTTATGGATTTTATCTTGGTTTTTAGGGTTTGATGCTTTAGGTATTTTAGGGTATGGTGTTTTAGGGCTTTATAGGTTTAGGGTTTAGGGCTTAGGGTTTTTTTAATGTTTTTTTAGGGTTTAGCGTATACGATTTAGGCCTTTATAGGGTTTTGAGCTTAGAGTTTTTAAAATTCAGGGGTTGTTGGGTTTTTTAGGGTTTTTAAGGGTTAAGTGTTTGTTTTGGTTTTTTAGGATTTAGGGCTTAGGATTTTTCGTGTTGTTTTGGTTTATGGTTTACGAAATTTTAGCATATAGGGTTTAGATCTTATCGTTTGTAGGGGTTTTAAATAGGTTTTAGGGTTTATAACATTTAGATTTTCTTAAGGTTTAGGGTTTATGGTTTCCTAGGGTTTTAGGTTTCAGATTTAGAGTTTTAGGTTAGGGTTTAGCATTTTAGGTTAGGGTTTAGGGTTTACACCATAGGATTTTTTTTGGTTTAGTGTTTTAGGCCAACGGTTTTACCTAGTTTTTTAGGGTTTAGGGCTTTCAGTTTTCTAGGTTAACATTTTTAGGGTTTTATAGGTTTAGGGTTTATGACTTATAATTATTTTGTGTTTTTTAGGGTTTAGTATATACGATTAAGGGCTTTATAGGGTTTAGAGATTAGAGGTTTTTTTAGGTTAGGGGTTTTTAAGGGTTAATTATTTCTTAGGGATTTTTAGGGTTTAGAGTTTAGGGCTTAAGGTGTTTTTTGTGTTTTTTTTAGGTTTAGAGTTTATGGATTTTTAGGATTTAGGGTTTAGCGCTTAGGGTTTTGTAGGAGTTTTGAATGGTTTTTAGAGTTTATTTTACGTTTTATAGTATATAGGGTTTCTTAAGGTATATAGTTTAAGGTTTCTTAGGGTTTTAGGTTTAGGATTTAAGGTTTTAGGTTAGGGTTTATGGATTAGAGTTTTCTAAGGTTTTAGCTTAAGGGTTTTATCTAGGTTTTTAGGGTTTAGGGCTCTGGACTATTTAGGTTAAGGTTTTTTAGGGTTTTATAGGTTTAGAGTTTAGGGCTTATGTTTTTTTTTGTTTTTTATATGGTTTAGAGCTTAGAGTTTTTTAGGTTTAAGGTTTTTTTTGGATTTTCAAGCTTGAGTGTTTCTTAGGGTTTTTTAGGGTTCAGGTTTTTTTTTTTGTATTTTTTAGATTTAGGGTGTACGGATTTTTAGGATTTAGGGTTTAGAGCTTAGGGTTTGTAGGCATTGTAAATGATTTTTAGGGTTTATATTTGGGTTTATAGGATTTAGGGTTTCTTAAGTTTAAGGGTTTAGTCTTTCTTAGGGTTTTAGGTTTAGGATTTAGGGTTTTAGGTTTAGGATTTAGGGTTTTAGCTTAAGGGTTTTATCTAGGTTTTTAGGGTTTAGGGCTCTGGACTATTTAGGGTAAGGTTTTTTAGGGTTTTATTGGTTTAGAGTTTAGGGCTTAGGGATTTTTTGTTTTTTATATGGTTTAGAGCTTAGAGTTTTTTAGGTTTAAGGTTTTTTTTGGATTTTCAAGCTTCAGTGTTTCTTAGGGTTTTTTAGGGTTCAGGGTTTTTTTTTGTATTCTTTAGATTTAGGGTTTACGGATTTTTAGGATTTAGGGTTTATAGCTTAGGGTTTGTAGGCATTGTAAATGATTTTTAGGGTTTATATTTGGGTTTATAGGATTTAGGGTTTCTTAAGTTTAAGGGTTTAGTCTTTCTTAGGGTTTTAGGTTTAGGATTTAGGGTTTTAGGTTTAGGATTTAGGGTTTTAGCTTAAGGGTTTTATCTAGGTTTTTAGGGTTTAGGGCTCTGGACTATTTAGGGTAAGGTTTTTTAGGGTTTTATTGGTTTAGAGTTTAGGGCTTAGGGATTTTTTGTTTTTTATATGGTTTAGAGCTTAGAGTTTTTTAGGTTTAAGGTTTTT
>JAJOOO010002976.1:0-27932 GCA_029582685.1 Solanum piurae | reverse complement strand
TAATCTAACGGTTAATTATCGATGGGGGAGGGTTTTGATCTGGAAATTATGTTCGAAGAAGCCATAATCTGGGTATGGGGATCAAGGGTTTGATCTAGGGTTGATAGAATTGTTGGTAATTTGGGTAATTAGTTATTGATTATTGATTCCTGTATTATATTAATTGTTTGTAGACCAAGAACAAGTGAAACAAATTCGGAAAGGGAAGAATCAACTTTCTTAGGGGATTCAAGCTAGTTTCGAGGTAGGTGATGGTTGTGATTTCATGATTGTGTGATATATGTTTGTTCTTGCTTCATTATAATACGTGTATGTATGTGAATGTCGCACTATTGACCACACTAATTGTAAATAAGGATAGATGAATGATGAATGCCATGAATCATGACTTGATTGTATGATTATGAGAATGTACTTTGTGATTGTGATTGTGGCTTGTTGAATGGATCGAGTGATGCATTTCGACACACTAACTTGGATCGGTTGCCACGTTCCGACATAAATATAGGATCGGTTGCCACGTTCTGGTATAAATATTGGATCAGATACCACGTACCGATATGCTAATAGTTTGGGTTTGGGTTCCATGATAGGACCATTGACTTGACATAACTGTATTTCTTAACAATTGTGAAATTGTACATTGTTTGTAAATGATATTGGTATTGTATATGTTCGATGTATGCATGTTATTATTATGTTGTAATGGCTTATGTATGTTGGACTTAGTGGGATAGCCGCGTGATCCTACCAGTACACTGTGGTAGTGTACTGATACTACACTTTCTCTTTCTTTGTTGAGTACAGGGCATCTTCCGGAGGCTATTGACAGACCTCGCTTAGAAGATCAATAATCGTTCGAATTCAAGGGTAAGCCAGTTCTTTAGGGCTGCCATGAGTTCTCTTTTCTATCTATGTCCAAATTTCGGACTTAGACTAGTACTTTAGTTAGTCTTATGTTTAGTTTGGGGTTGTACCCTTCTTGTTTAGACTTATGGTTGAACTTTAGATGTTTTGGTACATTGACTTTCAGGTTCTAGGCGATATTTCTGCAATGTTAGTTTGGTTGTTAGACTTTTGTTGGAGTTTATGGGAACTCCCTATCTTGTCCTTAGCATTTAAACCTGCTTTCGTATCTCTAAATGCCTTAGTTGTTTGGTTCTTTGGTTAGCTAATTAGTATTAATGGTTCTCCCACCGGAGTGTTAGTGTGGGTGCCTATCACAACGGTCTAAGTCGTGACAAAGTTGGTATCAGAGCCTAGGTTCGTTGATCTCGATGTAACAAAACAAGTCTAGTAGAGTCTTGCACAACGGTACGGAGACGTCTGTAATTTTCTTCGAGAGGATATAGGTCTTTAGGAAATCTCTCTGTTTTCTGTTGTCTCATTTCGTGCTAAAACTTGATTCCAATTGGTATCTAGCGATTCAAATTGGTATCTAGCGATTCAAATTGGTATCTAACCTCCTTCACTCTTCTGTCTGCAAATGGTTAACACTAGGTTCAACGGCGTCAGACCCGTAACTTCCATCAATACTCCAGCTGAGGAATCTTCAGCAAAAGGTCGCGGTCGAGTCAGGGGTAAAGGAAGAGCTAGGGGTAGAGGCCGAGAAAGGGTGGGGCCTATTAGGGATGGAGCACCGGTTGGAGATGCTCCCAGAAATGAGGCCCCTCATGCGCACTATGAAAAGGTAGAGGAGAATGTAGAAGTTGAGAAGGAGGAGAATGTTGGACAAGATGAAGAGGTGCAGGCTGAGACTACAAGTATTTCTCCCATATACCTAGTGTTAGCTCAACATATCATGTCGTTCTTGAAAGGATTGGTTGGTCCTGGAGTGCTTCCCTTTGTTCAAGCAACTTAAGCTCCCGCCAATCCCCTATTTTTATCACTGTCCCCAAGGTGGGTGAAAATGTAGGAAATGATGCATTCTTTTGTCCTTTGTTAGGTCCTGTTATGACTGGTAATGAGCATGAGATGTTGATTAAGTTCTTGAAGTTGAAACTGCCTGTGTTCTATGGTTCCGAGAGTGAGGATGCATATGAGTTCATCCTAGATTGGTATGAGAGGCTTCATAAGTTGGGAATTGTTCATCAGCATGGAGTTGAGTTTGTGACTTTTTAGCTTCAAGGTGAGGCTAAGCAGTGGTGGAGATCTTATGTTGAATGCAGATCTTCAGTTTTACCCACACTCATGTGGACCTAGTTTCATGCTCTATTTTTGGAGAAGTATGTGCCTCGGACCTTGAGGGATCATAAGAAGGATGATTTTATGGCTTTAGAGCAAGGTGGTATGTTTGTGTCTGCTTATGAGGCCAAGTTCCATGCCCTGTCTAGATATGCTACGCAATTGGTGACTACTAAGGAAGAGAGGATCCGTTTATTTATTAAGGGACTAAATTTTGAGTTGCAAGTATTGTCTGTTCATATGACCTCTACAGGAAAAAGCTTCACTGAGGCAACAGACTTTGTGAAGAAAGTGGAGGGGGTGAGGCGAGACGGTCAAGCTAAGGCATTGGCTAAGAAAGCCAAAAATTTAGGCAACTTTTAGGGATCTTACTCCAGAGGTTCAGGGAGGCCAACATTTGCAGCCCGGAAAATTCACTCTGCTATGTCCGCTTCTATAGGTATATACTCCGGAACTCCAGCTCAGAATTTGATTCAGGATAGCCAGGGAGCCGCACATTTGATGGGCAGCAGGCCATCTTTTGATCGTACATGTTACAACTATGGAGAACCTGGGCATATGTGTCATGACCCGGGGTTACCCCCTAGATGTAACATCGCGTACTTGACCCCGAAGGGGTCTCATACAATCCCTTAGCATAATCATGAACATAAGTACATAGAAATGATGCGGAAAATTTAAAACTTTTACAATCGGAGTCAACTTCCTTTTCATAAACGAATATAAGAGTCTAGACCTTGTCTCAATCACCATCTAGTACATTAGAGAGTACAATTGAGGTCAAAGCCCTTTACATCAATAAAGTTTCAAAAATAGAAAGTACAATAGAAGCTAGAAAAGAATAACATCTTGTCCTCGAACCATGAGGACTCACCAAGCTTCACTTGAAAGAATATGTACGTCTCAACGACCGGAACCTACACTCATAGTAAATGTAGAAAATATGGGTTAGCACAAATAATGTACTAAGTATGGAAGCCATGCATAAAAATCCTTGAAACATGCATAAAAGGGACATTTAGTTGAAATCATGCATTTATCAAGTTCGAAAGCCATTATGCACATTTATGAAGAAACATAAGTCAAACCAACATATAAGCAACCCAAAGCATACTAGTACAATGCAAAGGTAAGATCCCATAACCCTACCAAATGCTAAGTATCACATTTAGGTCACCAACAACATACATATCTTACTTTTGCCTAATACATAACCAATGTACATAAGTAAGGAGTTATTCATGTTCATAACTTGTAACAAGTAAAGTCAACCTTAACATCCATACATATCTTACATACATAATCCATAAGTCTTCATAACATAAGAGAACCTCACCATAACCCCTCTTAAAGTCAACTTGTGCAATGCATAAATGAAGTCACATACCTTCACTCATACTAAGTAGTACCTCTTAAGAAGTCATAATAAAAGTCCATGTTATTATCATAGTTCATATTCGTATCATATTGAGAAAATATCCTTAACCTACATAGACCATGTGAGCTATATGAAATCCGGTGTTCTTCCCCCACACCGAAAAGAGGTGTCCTACTTGCCTAAGGTAGAATGTACATTTTAGCTTTTAGGTGGATCCACTAGCTAAAGACCTATGTGGGCACATAGTTATGGGATATGGAGATTGCTACTAGAAACCCTAAGTACTAATGTGGGGGTTTCCATCTCATTAGATAACCATATTGAGAACCCGAACTACTAGAATGAAGGAACCCATCTGTAACGACCCGGAAAATGGTAGGTTGAATTAGAGCCTAAACTGGAGGGTCAACGTCAAGGTACATGTCAAACTCTGTAGTTAGGAGACCTTTCTAGGTTTGTATTGAGGGTTGCAAGGAAAAGGTCTAAGTCTAAGGGGCAAAGCCTAAGCCAAAGGACAAGGCTTCCCCAACTTTGGCCAAGCACTACCAAGGACCACGACCACCTTCACGACTAGTGCTCATGACCACGGTCCGTGAAGGGGCTCGTGGAGTCCCCTTAGGTATGTGGAAGCCAAGGCATTGAGGCCTAGCTACTGCCCCAAGACACGAGGGTCTTCACGACCCGCAGTGGCCACCAAGATCCGTGGTGCCACCCGTGGTTGGTGAGGCAGTGCACTCCCAAAAGTGTCAAGCCAAGGCTCTCCATTACGAGCCACTTCACGACTCGTGGTCTTGACCACAGACCGTGGGAAGGCTCGTGGGGTTGCCTTATCCACTTGGGAGGTTGGAAAGATGAAGGAGGCTACTGGTCAAGGGATCACGGGCACCACCACAAGTTGTGGTCCCCTTAACGGACCGTCTAGGTGGCACTAGTCCCTGGGTGGGGTTGTCTAATCGAGGGTCATTTGGTAATTTTTTATTTAATAAGTTAATTAATGGGGTTATATTTAATTATTTTATATCACATATATAAATGGTTTTATGTCTTTAAACACCTATTTACTCCATTATTTCCAAATACCCAAATCAAAAACCCCAAAGTTCTTCCCCTTCCAAATATTTCTCTCTAGAAACCTCCATTGAATAACAAGATCAAGGTCAAGTATAGGGATCAAGTAGCAGCCTTTATTCTTAAATTTCATGTGGGAATCTTAATAAGGTATGGAAGTTTTCATCCTTGGGTAGCTATCACCCAAGGAGTCCCTTCAAAAGCTTTTATCTCAAATTTAGAAATCTCCAAAAGCTAGGGTTTCAACTCAACCCCATGGATTCCTTTCAAATTTGCTTTTAAAGGTAGAATTATGTTTATTTATGGATGTATTGATGATTCTATATGATTTTAACTTGAATTTTTCAAGAATGCATGAGTTTCCCAATCCTAGCTATGGTCCTTCTTTACATTATGAATGTTGTTGCAAGTTGGTCCAATTGATTGGATGTCAATTAATTATGATCTAATTGCATGATTTTAGTATGATTCTATATGTATACTTGACTAACCTATGATTCTAGGGTGAAATTGATGTGGCCTAGGGTTATGTCATGAAAGAGGCAAATTGAGGGTTTAGATGTCACCTTCTAATAATGATGAACTTCTTGATGAATTGACCTAGATTAGATCACCTAGACATGAATTTCTTATAAGTAAAGCTTGTAGGCATTAACTAACTTGATTAGGTCTTACATGATGAATCATGATTGAAGTAGTATTGAGATTTAGTTTACTTGATGCTATATGTCTATGATTGAGCAAGAATGAAGCATGTGGTTAGTTTACCTTGAGAGTTAGGTTTACATGATGACCATGTGAGGTTTTGCTTGATATTAATGCTCATAATATGAAGATGACTCCTAGGGCTTTAATGGTAAAGCTAATATGAATAAGTTAAGGATGTTAAAGCTTAAAGAAGGAAGCTATTATGTATGTTGAATTGTATATGGCATTGTTGTGAAAGGACTTCATCCATATGACCTATAATATAAGTATATAAGTGTATACATGGAATGAATGTTGTAATTGAGTTATGACTATATCTATGTCTCATGCTGTGAATGTTAGATGTGTTAACTTAAAATGATCCTTTAATGCAAGATATCAGGGGTATGTATGATTATGATGTTATTTGCATATTTTATGAACACTTAGAAAGTAAAGTGTGTATGATGATAATGTTGTTGTTGTGTCGTTGAAAGGACAATCACACCCCTCCTATGCATGAACATGACTATGATGTGACTAAGGTGTTGTTGAAAGGCTAATTCTCATATGCACCCTCACATATGACTATGCATGAAGTATGTATGTTTATGATAAGCTTGTTGTGTTGATTGAAATGTTATTCTCATGAACACACTATGAATATGATGTGAAAGGCTTACTCACATATTAATGACTCTAAGGTTGAAAGGACATTCCCACTTAATGAATCTATGAGATATTATGATACTATGTTGGTTTGAGTGATTAGTGCATTCTCTCATGATCATAAACTTAAGTAAAGACTTAATATGAATATAAAGGGAATTATGCTTAACACCGAGTGGATATGAGTATGAGATGGGTTCCTTCACGCTAGTAGTTGGGTTCCCAATACGGTGTCTCATGAGATGGAAACCTTCACGTTAGTAATTAGGGTTTCTAAAAGCAATATCCATATCCCATAATTATGTGCCCACATAGGTATTTAGCTAGTGGATCCACCTAAAAGCTAAAATGAACGTTCTACCTTAGGCAAATAGGACACCTCTTTTTGGTGTGGGTGTAGAACACCGGATTCCATGTAGCTCACATGGTCTATGTCGATTAAGGTTATTTTCCCTATATGATAAAAATTCAAATTATGCTAAGAATATGAGTTTTGTATTATGGTTCCTCAAGAGGTCCTACTTAGTGTGAGTGGGGGTATGGGACTTCTTTCATGCATTGCACAAGTAGACTTTGAGAGTGGGCATGGTATGTCTCTCTTATGATATGATGATTATGAGTTAATGTATGATTTATATGAATTATGAATATGAACTGTACTTATGAATTCTTAATGAGCTTTACTTAGTGTGAGTGGGGGTATGGGACTTCAGTTATACATTGCACAAGTAGACTTATAAAGGGGTTATGATGTGGTTTCCTTATGTTATGAAGATATATGACATTATGGATGCATGATATGGATTATTTCTATGAGTGACTTTACTTATTATAAGATATGAGTATTAATGTCTCCTTGTCTATGAGTGTTGGCTATGGATAAGGTCAAGGTATGTTATGCATGATCATGGTGGCTAGAAGTGATACTTAGTGTAGATAGGATTATGGGATCCGATCTATGCATTGCACAAGTAGAGCTTAAGGTTGTTTATGTGATAGTTCTCTTATGATGATATGATATTGGTATGTAATTATGCATGTGAATTATGTCTTGTAAAGATTGGAGTATGCATTATGTTGTGATGGAGACTATGCTTGTGATTATGATGATATCATTTATGTTATGATGAATTGTGCATGGTTTGTCTTATGAACTACATTCTCTAACTATTTCAAAGATGATGTTCAAAAGTGTCATATAGCTTGGTTTCAAACAAAATGTCCTTTTTTGCATGTTTTAAGGATTTTTATGCATGGCTTCCATACTTAGTACATTTTGTGCTAACCCATATTTCTACATTTTCTATAAGTGTAGGGTTTGGAGATATTGGATTCCATCCTCGTAGCTAGGACCATAGTAGATCAAGAAGATGAAGATTGGTGAGTCCTCATAGTATTGGAGGGCTTGACCATATGTCCTTTATATCTTTCTTTTATGCTTTAGACTTGTTGTAAGGGTCGTGTCCCTAAGATTGTATTCAAGAGCTTTAATTCCAAGGTTATAGATGGTTTGAGACATAGTGTCATAGACTCTCTCTTATTATTTGAAAGACTTTGATTGTAAATAAAGTTTTAAATTTTCCACATTTTTCCCGACGTTCTTATGTCATGATATGCTAAGGGATTGTATGAGACCCCTTCGGGTTCAAGTACGTCGTGTTACGTCTAGGGGGTACTCCTTAGTTGTGAAAAACTTGGTATTAGAGCATAAGGTTTTGGGATGGTTTTAGGATGTCTCAAACCACATCTAGTAGAGTCTTGTTCATAAATGTGAAGCACACCATATATTATGAATATGAGGCTATCGGATGTTAGGAAAACTTCACTTCTTCACTCCCCAAGTCGTGCCATATAGCTTAACTCCATAAGGTCTTTCTCCTATTCCTTATCTGATGGTCTTTAGGGTATGCCCACTTGAAGGGCTCATGTTACAAGGATCAAAGGAGAAAAGGTTGTAGTGATTCCCAGTATGGCTATATGACTAGATGAGTCTTGTTATGATAGATTTAGAATGATGCCCTATGGTATAGATGGGCTGCTTCTTGGTAATGTGTGTTGTTGGTAGAAAGTCATGGTGAGTTTAGAAGTATGTTGGGAGGATTTCATGAATAGTGGTGTTTAAATGATGCCTAAAGGTGTTGAGTGAGTAGACTACTTTAAAAAAGGATAGAAGTGTAATTCTCCATGGTTTAGAATCACCTTGTGTGATAGATGGGAAAGTTGAGTGATAACTTGCTCCGACCTTAGAAGTTGAAAGAAATGTGCTTAAATAGCAAGGTCATTAAGTGTTCTAGATGTTCATGATTTGGATTGGCTTGAAATTCTCACCTTAGGAGGTGTAGTAAGTTTGAAAGGCTTAGTCCCGGTTTGGTAGACTCATATGAGAGCTTGAGTGGTGTTGATAAGGTTGCTTGTGAGAAAGAATTGCATGAGAACCTCTCTAATTTAGAAGTACCAATTGGGATCTTAGACTAGCAAGTCAAGAAATGAAGGAGTAAGAAAGTGCTTCCATGAAAATGTTGAGAAGTGGTATTTTAGTAAGGGTTTTAGTTGAGGGTGCTACTTGGGAGGCCAAGGGCCAATGAGATATCCCAATATCCTTATGTTCCCTTCTATTTCTCCTCTATCTTAAGATGATAAGTTATCCTTGACTCATTTCTTGATTGTGGAGTCTTGGATGTTATATGTGCCCTATGATTTCCTTGTCCCATAAAGTTACTTTTGTTAACCTTAGTAGGGTTTGGATGCAAGATTATTAGACCTCTATTGGTTTTAGAGCTCGGTAAGGGTATAATGAGTCTTGGTAATGCTTTGGGTTTGTTTGAAAGGAGTGGTATTTGAGGTTTTAGTAAGGGGTCTTACTCCCAAGGGGGAGATCATGTGCTTAGATAGAAAAATCGATTGAAAGTTCCGATATCCTCATCCATTCCTTCTATTCCTATTCAAGCTTGAGACAAAGAGTTCCTTTTGAGCTTGTTTTATGTCTAGGAGTCATGAGTGTTTTAGAAAGTTTCCATGACCTCCTTATGTTATGCATGTTCTTGACGAATGTATGTTTAATGAGAAATTGAGTTTTCATGATTTTTTCCTCATGTTGATGTGCATTTATAATGAGTTTCCTAAATGCTTCATGAGTTGACTTGTTGAACATGCTTTGCTATGCTTTTGATGAAATGGCATATTGGCTCCATAATGTTGTGTTAAGCTTGCTTTTAGTCGGAGAAGGTAGTTCCTCCTATGATTATGTGATAGATGATGTTTAGAGGAGTTTGTATAGGCTTACTCCCAAGAGGGAGATGGTGTGCCTAGCTAGCAAGGTTGTTATGTGTTTATATGTTGCCATGACTTCTTTATATAATGCATGTTCGAAAACTTGTGTTTTGAAAGAAAATGAGTTCATGTGAATTGTTTTCCTCATGTTGTAGTGCTTTGAGTATGAGTTGTCTATTGTACTTCATGAGAAGAATGTGTGAGCATGCTTTAATTTGGAGTTGAGAGATTCCTCCTTGAATAAAATGTTTGTTTAGGGTAAATTACATATGAGCTCCACGAGACTATGTTGAGCATGTTATGACTAGGAGATGGTAGTTCCTCCTTGAACATGACTAGTTATGAGAAGTTCAAGCATAATGAGTTTGTGGATGTAGTTCCTACTTCTTTACGTTGCATTGAGCTTATTGATGTGGAGTTGATGTTTCCTCCTATGATTTGTGCATTTTTTTGATGTTTCATGCATGATGGGCTGCTAGTCTTGAGTCATTATTTCCTTAAATGGTTTAAAATGTGATTCGAGGACGAATATTCCTAAGCGGGAGATAATGTAACGACCCAGAAAATGGTAGGTTGAACTAGAGCCTAAATGAGAGGGTCAGCGTCAAGGTACGTGTTAGACTACGTAGTTAGGAGACCTTTCTAGGTTTGTGATGGTTGCAAGGGCAAGGGACAAGGCTAAGGGGCAAGGCCTAAGCCAAAGGCCAAGGCTGTCCCAACCTTGGCCAAGCACTGCCAAGGACCACGACCACCTTCACGACCAGTGGTCATGACCACGGTCCGTGAAGGGGCTCGTGGAGTCCCCTTAGGCATGTGGAAGCCAAGGCATTGAGGCCTAGCTACTGCCCCAAGACCAAGAGGTTCTTCACGACCCGTGGTGGCCACCACAAGCCGTGGTGCCACCCGTGGTTGGTGAGGCAGTGCACTCCCACAAGTTTCAAGCCAAGGATCCCCATTACGAGGCACTTCACGGCTCGTGGTCTTGACCACGGACTGTGGGAAGGCTCGTGGTGTTTCCTTAGCCACTTAGGAGGTTGGCAAGATGAAGGAGGCTACTGGTCAAGGGACCACGGGCACCACCACGAGCCGTGGTCCCCTTGACGGGCCATCTAGGTGGCGGTAGTCCCTGGACGGGGCTGACTAGTCGAGAGTCATTTGGTAATTTCTTATATAATTAGTTAATTAATGGGGTCATTTTTAATTTTTTTACATCACCTATATAAATGGTTTTAAGTCTTTAAACACCTATTGACTCCATTGTTTCCAAATACCCAAATCAAAAACTCCAAAGTTCTTCCCCTTCCAAATATTTCTCTCTCTAGAAACCTCCATTGAAGAACAAGATCAAGGTCAAGTCTAGGGGTCAAGGAGCAGCACTTCTTATTCAATTTCGTGTGGGAATCTTAATAAGGTATGGAAGTTTTCATCCTTGGGTAGCTATCACCCAAGGAGTCCCTTGAAAATCTTTTATCTCAAATTTAGAAATCTCCAAAAGCTAGGGTTTCAACTCATACCCATTGATTCCTTTCAAAGTTTCTTTTAAAGGTTGAATTATGTTTTTTATGGATGTATTGATGATTCTATATGATTTTAACTTGAATTCCTCAAGAATCCATGAGTTCCCCAATCCTAGCTATGGTCCTTCTTTTCATTATGAATGTTGTTGCAAGTTGGTCCAATTGATTGGATGTGAGTTAATTATGATGTAATTGCATGATTTTAGTATGAATCTATATGTATACTTGATTAACCTATGATTATAGGGTGAAATTGATGTGGCCTAGAGTTATGTCATGAAAGAGGTAAATTGAGGGTTTAGATGTCACCTTCTAAGAATGATGAACTTCTTGATTAATTGCCTTAGATTAGATCACCTAGACATGAATTTCTTATAAGTAAAGCTTGTATACATGAACTAACTTGATTAGGTCTTATATGATGAATCATGATTGAAGTAGTATTGAGATTTAGTTTACTTGATGTTATATGTCTATGATTGTGTAAGAATGAAGCATGTGGTTAGTTTACCTTGAGAGTTAGGTTTACATGATGACCATGTGAGGTGTTTCTTGAGAGTAATGTTCATAATATGAATATGACTCCAAGGACTTTAATGGCAAAGCTAATATGAATAAGTTAAGGATGTTAAAGCTTAAAGAAGGACGTTATTATGTATGTTGAATTGTATATGGCATTTTTGTGAAAGGTCTTCAACCACATGACCTTTAATATGAGTATATGAGTGTATACATGGAATGAATATAGTAATTGAGCTATGACTATATCTATGTCTCATGTGCTGAATGTTAGATGTGTTAACTTAACATGATCCTTTAATGAAAGATATGAGTGGTATGTATAATTATGATGTTATTTGCATATTTTATGAACACTTAGAAAGTAAAGTGTGTATGATGATAATGTTGTTGTTGTGTCATTGAAAGGACAATCACACCCCCATATGCATGAACATGACTATGATGTGACTAAGGTGTTGTTGAAAGGCTAATTCTCATATGCACCCTCACACATGACTATGTATGAAGTATTTATGTTTATGATAAGCTTGTTGTGTTGATTGAAAGGCTATTCTCATGAACACACTATGAATATGATGTGAAAGGTTTACTCACATATTAATGATTCGAAGGTTGAAAGGACATTCTCACCTAATGAATCTATGAGCTATTATGATACTATGTTGGTTTGAGTGCCTAGTGCATTCTCTCATGAACATGAACTTAAGTAAAGACGTAATATGAATTTAAAGGGAATTATGCTTAGCCCCGAGTGGATATGAGTATGAGATGGGTTCCTTCACGCTAGTAGTTGGGTTCCCAATACGGTGTCTAATGAGATGGAAACCTCCACGTTAGTAGTTAGGGTTTCTAGAAGCAATCTCAATATCCCATAACTATGTGCCCACATAGGTCTTTAGCTAGCAGATCCACCTAAAAGCTAAAATGAACATTCTACCTTTCGCAAGTAGGACACCTTTTTTTGGTGTGGGGGGTAGAAAATCGGATTCCATGTAGCTCACATGGTCTATGTCGTGAAGGTTATTTTCCCTATATGATAAGAATATGAATTATGATAAGAACATGAGTTATGTATTATGGTTCCTCAAGAGGTCCTACTTAGTGTAAGTGGGGGTATGAGACTTCATTCATGCATTGCACAAGTAGACTTTGAGAGTGGGCATGGTCTGTATCTCTTATGATATGATGATTATGAGTTAATATATGCTTTATATGAATTATGATTATGAACTCTACTTATGAATTTTTAATGAGATTTACTTAGTGTGAGTGGGGGTATGAGACTTCACTTATACATTGCACAAGTAGACTTATAAATGGGTTATAATATGGTTTCCTTATGTTATGAAGATAGATGACATTATGTATGCATGATATGGATTGTTTCTATGAGTGACTTTACTTATTATATGATATGGGTATGAATGTCTCCTTGTCGATGAGTATTGGCTATGGATAAGGTAAAGGTATGTTATGCATGATCATAGTGGCCTAGAAGTGATAATTAGTGTAGATAGGATTATGGGATCCTATCTATGCATTGCACAAGTAGAGCAAGGTTGCTTATGTGATAGTTCTCTTATGATGATATGATCTTGTCATGTAATTATGCATGTGAATTATGTCTTGTGAAGATTGGAGTGTGCATTATGTTGTGTTGGAGACTATGCCTGTGATTATGATGATATCATTTATGTTATGATGAATTGTGCATGGTTTGTCTTATGAACTACATTCTCTAACTATTTCAAAGATGATGTTCAAAAGTGTCATATAGCTTGGTTTCAAACAAAATGTCCCTTTTTTGCATGTTTTAAGGATTTTTATGCATGGCTTCCATACTTAGTACATTTTGTGCTAACCCATATTTCTACATTTTCTATAAGTGTAGGGTTTGGAGATATTGGATTCGATCCTCGTGGCTAGGACCATAGTAGATTAAGAATAAGAAGATTGGTGAGTCCTCATAGTATTCGAGGGCTTGACCACATGTCCTTTATGTCTTGCTTGTATGCTTTAGACTTGTTGTAAGGGTCGTGTCCCTAAGATTGTATTCAAGAGCTTTAATTCCAAGGTTATAGATGGTTTTAGACATAGTGTCATGGACTCTCTCTTATTATTTGAAAAACTTTGATTGTAAAGAAAGTTTTAAATTTTCCGCATTTTCCCCTATGTTCTTATGTGATATGCTAAGGGCTTGTATGGGATCCCTTCGGGGTCAATTACGTCGTGTTAAGTCTATCGGGTACTCCTGGGTCATGACACCATCTCATACTCATATCCACTCGGTGCTAAGTATAATTCCTTTTTTACTTCATATTAAGTCTTTACTTAGGCTCATGTTTATGAAAGAATGCACTAGGCACTCAAATCAACATACATCATAATAGCTCATAGATTCATTAGGTGAGGATGTCCTCTCAACCATATAATCATCAACATGTGAGTAAACCTTTCACATCATATTCATAGTGTGTTCATGAGAACGTCAAGTTAGAATGGAATTAGATCATACCTTACGCACGATAAGAGTAACAAGAAAATTAAGATTTTTCCTAAAACACTTTGTAGCCTCCCTCTCATTGGATGTGGTGCACTTCACACCCAAATAAAAGACTTTACTTAGTGTGGCTTTTCAGACATCCTAGGACACTTAAAACTAGTGTTCTGATACCAAGTTTGTCACTCCCCAAGCTACCCTCGAGATGTGGACACGGGACCTAGGATCACAAGTGACCCCAAGCTAACCCTGTTGGCATTATCATGAGCATACTAAAGATAAATTGAGAAATAAAACTATTGCGGAAGCTAATAATAAGTAAATCTGATATGATGGGGAATACCCATATACTAAAACTGAATATCAAATCTGAGAGCTTAATACAAAAGAAACATCAAACTCAAATACTAAGCTGAATCTAACTATGTCTAAAAATAGCCTCTAACTGATTAGAAGTGCTGGGACATGCCCTAGCTAAGTCTAGCATAACTGAAACTAAAAGACTGAGATAATGAAAAGATAACATGACAATTTTCCTCGAATAATAAAGACTCACCACTGATGCAGATGAACTGGAGATCGGGAACCGATCTAAACGTGATCTGGATACTGAGAATTTGAACCTACATATCAAGAAGATATAGGTACTGAGCATGCAGGATAGAGTAAAGCTGAAATAACATCATAAAAGAAAATATAGCAATAAAGCAATAATATAATATGAAACATAATATAGATACTGAATACTAAGCTAACTGAATGAAATGACCAATTTATAACATTTTAATATTGAATACTGACTGTACTGAAATGTGGTCAATGCAATGGAATCTAACTGAACTATGGGAGCTACTAATAACCGATAATAAAACCGCATGAGCTAAATGTGTAGTCTGATGTATACGCCTTATCAAAAGGACCCAATATACCCTGCCAGAGGTATAGAGGCATGCTTTCATGATCACTAAAATGATGCCCACAGAGGGGACTTACAACCTACGTGGCTAGTAGTTCCGGGATTATTCGGGTACGCTAAACCCTAGTCTAACTCAGTATTATGCTACTCCCAATAGATTAAGTGATTAACACATTATGACTGAATTTCTGTAATATACTGGATAGCTCAAAACTGACATGCAAACTTAGAATGCACATTAATAACTGATAATGACACATTCAAAACTGAGGCATGTAAATCTGAAATAAGTGAAATATCTGACCTAGCATGTGTAATTCAAGAACTAAATAAATACATAGCTAGGGTTCTGAAATTCACGCAAGAAACCAAGTAGTAACATGATAATCTGATTTGGAACATGTAGATAACTAATTCATGATAATCCACTGAAGTTCTAGAAACCCTAGGTTTAGTCATGAATTTATGATAAGGGAATCAAGAAACTGACTAAAAACTAGGGACCTAATGGGAGAAAGGAACCCACTAGTAAAATTCCACATACCTGGTAACAAATTCCACCGAGAAATCTTTCGATTTTGGGGCTGGAACTGATGGAACCTTGCTGCATTTTTGAACTAGGGTTCTTGACCTCTTTCTCCTCTAAGCATTCTAATTTTTCTAAGTTTTGATTAATGACTTTGACTAAGGTAAGTTCTAGTTATGTTTCTAGGCTTAAACTTACTAAAACATAGTAATTTAGGGTCTAAACGACGTAGTTTAGGGGTCAAACAAAATAGAAAAAGACCAAAAGACCCCTGACTTAATTTCTATCGGAGTGACCGAAGAACAGCACAGACGGACCGTCGATTGTCTGACGGTCCGTGCTGCTGAACCGTTAGTCGTGGCTCAGACTGGGTTCCTGGGGGCCTGATCCACGGACCAAGACCACGGACCGTAACCTGGCCTAAGGACCGTAGGTCTGGCCGTGGACCGTAGGTCTGGCCGTGGGTCAGCACTTAGCCAAAAAATTCTCTGGGGTTCTGGGGAGGGATTGTAGATGCAAACCACGGGCCACCAGCACGGACCATGGGTCACCCTACGGTCCGTCGGTGACAACCGTGAGTTGCACCTGCAACTTCTGGAAATCTGCACTGAGGTCTATTTTTTTATACGGGGTGTTACACCTATGATCTCAATGATCATTTGAATTCCCTCAATAAACTTTTGTGGATCCTCGATCACCTTAGAACCATGGAATTCTGGAGGATTCATCCGAGTGAAATCCTGGACTCTAGCCGATGCCATACCCACAATTGGGTTTACGGGAGCTACACCTCATGGTTTTCTTGAGAAGTCATGGCTTGAGACAACATTTGTAAAACAACCCTAAATTTCACATGAGTGACTTGCTCAGCTAAGGGATCAATCAGAGCTTGTGGTGCTTCTGGTTCCACATTCAATTTCCTTCTTATAAGAGCTCTTCTTGGAGGCATAGTTCTAAAAAAGAACAGAACATAAGTTAGAAGGAAACCTTATGGAGTTCAACTCTATCGCATAAAGTAAGAGTTATGAAAGAAGAAAGTTTCTTAAACGTCTTGTAGCATCTCATTCATAAATGTGATACATTTCACACCTATGAACAAGAAGCTACTCAACACGTCTTTAGACACCATAAGACACTTGAACCTAATGCTTTAATTACCAAGTTTTCACAACCCAAGACTACCCTCTAGACGTGAAATGGTATTTAGAATTCTGAGGGACTCTAAGCTAACCATATGCACTACTACAAAAAAGAGCTTTAGTGGCAATAAAAAGTGCCATTAGGGGTAATAACAATTGCCGCTATACCCTTCGGCAAAGGCTTTGGTAGCCATTCTCACAAAACCTGGTAAAGGGTATAATCTATTGCCACTAAAACTCTTTAGTTTTAATGACAATTATTGCAGCAATCATTTTGGCTGGTAAATCTAATTCATAATGACTAACTATAATATTTTAACGTCCATTTTTATTGCCGATAAATTCAATTGGATTGCCACTAAAAATTAATAGTTTTAATGGTAATTATTTTATGGCAATTCCAATGGCTATAATACCCCTTTTGAAACCATCTAAATTTCCTCCTTGAATGACATTTTTACGGCCAGTATTCATAATTAAATCGACAAAAACAGTAATAAGCTTTAACAACAATGGTAGCCACCATTAATATTGATCTAATTTGCGCTTTTCATGACAATTTTAGTAACTAGGAAAACCAGCAAAAATGTTTGTAAAAGACAACCTCTTAGTGGAAACAAAGTTTGACAAATGCTAAAAAAATATGTAACTATTAGTTAATAAAAAGAGTATATCTCATTAACGCTAAACAAAAAGGAAACACTAATCAAAACTATTAATTTCATAATTTAAAAATAAATCATTTTGAATGCTTGTACGATCTGATGTTCTTGCAAAGAGAATAAGATGGTGATCCCCTTCCATAGTTCTTTTCCAGCATCACATACATTGTTTGAACTTATATAAACAATCTTATAGAATATGTCTTCAAGTAACTTTCGCAACTCTTCATTATACTGAAATTCTACTCATGCTAATAGTTTTAACATCAAATTGTATGACTTGATATATAATAAAACAAATGGGTCAAAAGATAAAATGTAATCTGACAAATGAAACATGTAGTATTAGAATACAGCTTAGCTATATATTATTAAAGCACATGTTAATTATTATATTTAGTTGATTATTGTGTGACATATTCTTTAGCTAGTAGTCTACCACTACTATATCTCTTCAAGTAGTTTAGCACGTTTAACACTCCTCTTTAAGAGGAGTTAGTTTAGGCAATTAGTTAGTCCATTCTTGTATATAAACACAATATTGGATCAATGAAATACTGATATCTTACTTTTATATGGTATCAAGAGCCCTAATATACTCTAAATTTTTTTTCTTTTCTCTTCCACCCACCCCTCCACAATTGGGAGACGCTACTCGCATTGTTAATGCTGATTACAACGTCGGCGCAATGATCGTTCAATTTAGCCCTGCATCCCAATTGCCCATAAAATTACATGACAGTCACAATTTTGCAACGTGGAAGGCACAATTCTCCATGTTTATGCATGGTCATGATCTCTATGGCCATCTCGATGGGTCTACTCCTCCCCATCTCGCACTATCATAATTGACACTGCCCCTATTGTCAATCCTGTGTTTTCTCTTTGGTTTCGATAAGACCAACTCATTCAAAACGCACTTATGGTATCTGTTGATCCAACAATTGCTACAACGGTTGCCGCTGCTAACTCAGCTAAGACAGCTTGGGATGCCCTGCACACCGCTTATGCAAATAAGTCTCAAACCAGAATTTTCAGTCTGCATGATCGACTTATGCGTCTGAACAAAGACTCCCAACCAGTCACCGAGTATTTGCAAAGTGTTCGCTCTATTGCTGATGAACTCTCTATTGCTGGTGCCCCCGTCACCAACTCTGAACTTATAGTAAAGATCCTTAGTGGTCTGGGTGCAGAGTTTCATGGTATTTCTGCTACAATTCGTGCTCGTTACTCCCCTATAACATATAAAGAACTGTACGAAAAGCTTCAGGACCATGAACTTTTTCTTCGATGTGAGGAGTCCAAAAGCGTTCCTACCCAGATTACTGTTATCGCTGCTACATCGAACCAATCTGGTAATTCAAGCTATCGCAACAATCGTCGCCCCAACAATAATAATGGTAGCAACCAACAACGGTGGTCCAATAGTCGCTTCACTTCACCCAATCAAAGTAGATCATCGACCAACAACAACTCTTATAATGGTGTACGCTGCCAGCTGTGTAACAAACCCGGTCATGTTGCAAACGTTTGTCGTTCGCAATCTCACAATCATTTTGAGGCCAAGGACAACTATGTGTCAAGTTTGAACACGTAAGAAAATCCTTGGATTCTCGACTCGGGAGCATCTCATCACATCACTGCCACACCCCAAAATCTGCAGGCATACAATGGCATGGAGCAAGTCTCTATGGGTGATGGTAACAAAATCTCCGTAACTCACACTGGTTCTACTCATTTAAATGCATAAAATTAATCTTTTAAACTCTCTAACACTGTCTGTTCTCCAAGCATTAAATGCAATTTACTCTCTGTCTCTAAATTTTGTCAAGATAACCTAACCTCTATTGAATTCTTTCCTTTTCATTTTTTTGTGAAGGACTTGGAAACGCGGACTTCGTTGGTGCACGGTCAGAGTAGAGACGGTTTCTATGAGTGGCTGGACTTAACCTCCATCTCTCCTCCTAAAGCGTATTTGACTTCCTTCATCACAACCAGTTTCACTTGGCAATGTCGGTTGGGTCATCCATATTCAAGAGTTTTACATTTTATTTTGAATAAATTCTCGCTACTTTGCTCACGAGACAAATTTTTCAGTTTGTAATTCTTGTTCTTCGAATAAAGCTCATCGCCATCCTTTTCAGCAGTTCACTTTATCATGTACCCAACCTTTCCAAACAATCTTTAGTGATGTATGGGGTACTTCTCCAGTTCAATCGATTGACAATAAATTATATTAGTGTATTTTTGTGGATAATTATACCAAATACACCTGGCTTTACAGTTTAAGAAATAAAAGTGAGGTTACTAACCTTTTTCAGAACTTTCAAGCATTAATCAAACATCATTTTAATACGAAAGTTCTTTCTCTCTATACAAATGGTGGTGGCGAATATAAATGTCTTGATCAGTACCTAAGATCTCAGGGTATTGAATATCTTGTATCTCCTTCATACACCCCCCAAAGAGTTGCTCTCGCTGAACGCCATCACAGGCATATTATTGAGACGGCTAGAATCTTATTTCATGAAGCATCACTTCCATCGACTATTTGGTCGTTTGTCTGTCAACATGCGGCTTATCTCGTAAATCATTTGCCTACCCCACATTTAAAAAATAAATCACCGTTTCAAATATTGTTTGGTCAAGATCTGGATTACTATTCTTTAAAAATCTTTGGGTGTCTCTGCTATCCCTAGCTCAAACCTTATTCCAAAAATAAATTAGAGCCCCGATCAACACCCTGTGTATATTTAGGATTCTCTTCACTTCATCATTGTCATCAATGTTTTGATCCAAAATCTTCTAAAATCTATTTATCTCGTGACGTGAATTTTTTTGAAAATAGTTTTCCTTGCCAAAATATTTTTTCAAATGTTTCTGCAACTTGTAAAACACTTGTGTGGGAAGGTTCAACTGCAACAAACCCAACACCATCCAGTATTATTTCTCCTCCTCTTAGCCACGACTTACTGAGTCCCATACTTATCCCGAAGGCAGGTACTACCAATGCGCACAAAGACACCGTCTCCTCTGCTTGCGCTCTAACATAATCTGCATCTCCAAGTACCTCTTCTCCTTCTCCCAAACACTCCGCTTCCCCTCCTGATCACAATGATCCCCCGTTGCCTCAATCATCATCTTTTCTAATTGTGTACAGCCGCAGAAACAAAACAATGTCATCTGCTGGCTAAAACTCTGTTGCCCATCCCATTGCCTCAATTCCCCTACAACCTTCTCTTGAACCTGTTCAAGCCACAGAACCTCCGCAACCTTCTCTTCCTCCACCAACTCGTGTTGTGACCCACTCCCAGCACAACATTCACAAACCAAAAACCATCCTTGACTTTCTGGCTCACTTATCCCCCACCATCACCCCTACCAGCTTCAAACACGCTAACAAACACCCAGAGTAGTAGAGAGCAATGAAAAGTGAATTTGATGCATTATTGAACAATCAGACATGAGAATTGGTACCACATGACACCACAAAAACATTGTTTCTTGTAAATAGTTATACAGGTTAAAACGGAAAGCTGATGGGATAATCCACTTCTACAAGGCTCGACTTGTTGCGAAGGGGTTTACACAACATCCTGGAGTTGACTACCATGCCACATTTAGTCCGATTTTCAAACCAACTACTGTGTGCTTGGTGCTCTCAATTGTTGTCCATCAGAATTGGCCCCTCCGCCAACTTGATGTCAACAACGCATTCTTGCAGGGTCGTCTAGAAGAAGAAATGTACATGGTCCAACCTCCGGTTTTTGCAGACGAACAGTTCCTCTTCCATATATGTCGCCTAAAGAAATCCATCTATGGACTCAAGCAAGCCCATCGGGCATGGTACAATGAACTCAAGACGTTCCTTCTGTATCTGGGATTTGTCAAGTCAGAATCTGACGCCTCACTTTTCATTCGCAAAGTGTCGAACAACATTTTGTACACCTTGGTTTATGTGGACGATATCATCATCACAGGGAATCACAACTCCGAGGTAAATCTGGCAATAGCTTTTCTTGCTGGACATTTTTCCATTAAGGATCTTGGGAATCTGCACTTCTTTCTTGGAATTGAGGTGCTCCGTACTGCCAAAGGTATTACCTTATCACAGTCTATCTACATAAATGAAATTCTCTCTGAAGAAAACATGCAAGACTACAATTCGGCAAAAGCCCCAATGAGTGCCACTAACGTGCCTTAACTAAATGATGGTGCGCAACCAACTGATGCCACTCGTTACAGGAGAGTTCTTGGAAAACTACAGTACTTATATTTTACTCATCCGGACATCAACTTCTCTGTAAATAAATTGTTTCAATTTATGCATTCCCCATCTGAAGTCCACTGGAAAGCACTCAAACGAGTACTCAGGTATCTCCAAGGCACAATTCATCTTGCTATTCACATTCAAATAGATAATGATTTCAAGCTATATATGTACTCTGATGCAGATTGGGAGATGTAAGTGATCAAGCTTTCACTACTGGTTACATATTATTTTTCGGCCAAAATCCTATGAGATGGTCCTCCAATAAACAAAGAACAATTTCTCGCTCATCAACTGAAGCAGAGTATCGTGTTGTTGCCATTGCACTTGTTGAAACCAACTGGGTGACAAATCTGCTAAACGAACTACATGTTTCACTTCCCCAAGCACCAACCATTTACTGTGAAAATGTGGGTGCAACTTATCTCTGTGCAAATCTAGTTTTTCATAGCCGCATGAAGCACATTGCTGTAGACTTTCACTTTGTTCGCAAACAAGTTCAGCAGAATCAAGTTCACATTGTTCATATCCATGTTGCAGATCAACTCGCAGACACTCTCACTAAAGCTCTATCGAAGCTAGCCTTTGATAAACACCTATTCAAGCTCGGCGTTGTTACACACTGCCTATCTTGAGGGGGGGCGTATTAAAGAACATGTTAATTATTATATTTAGTTGATTATTATTTGACATATTCTTTAACTAGTAGTCTACCACTACTATATCTCTTCAAGTAGTTTAGCACGTTTAGCACTCCTCTTTAAGAGGAGTTAGTTTAGGCAATTAGTTAGTCCATTCTTGTATATAAACATAATATTGGATCAATGAAATATCGATCTCTTGCTTTTATATAACATTATGGAAAAGAAATAAACATCTGACAAAAATTCAAGATGCTACCTTTTCTTATAAAAGTTTTTGTATGTCACATGTATACATGTTTTGTTGGTTATATATATTTACAGTGATCAGTATGAAGAAATTAGTTGTTATGATTATGACTAGAAATTAAGATGTATAAGCAAGCTAATTTTCTGATCTTCTTGATCATCTTCTTCATTTGTCCATTATTCTTCTAGTCTTGATCTTTACTGCTCAGGTTTGGAACTTGGTATTTATCCATATTGAGAATCATTTTTTCTTGAGTTGGTAACTCATCAATGTCATTCACTTGCATTAAGATTGTGATTTCTAAATTTTAGTTCTCTATATCCTCTCCGTATATGTGTGCAATCTAAGCTTGACAATCTGTTATATTTATTTGAATCTACTCTATCAAATCTGAAATCTCTCATCAATGTCATTCACTTGCATTTTATCTAAAAAAATATTTCATTCACTTGCATTAAGTATGTGATTTTTAGATTATAGTTTGCTATATTCTCTCTGTATATGTGTGTAATGTAAGCTTGACAATCTCTTATGTTCATTTTGAATCTCCTCAATCAAATCTGAAATCTCCCTAGTGGGTTTTCAATACTTTTGTAGATTTTAGGGACAAACCTATGGGAGTAAATCCTCTACCAATTTGTTATTCTGGAGGTAAAGTTCAATTAAGTAATGTCATCTTCATTTTCAGAAATGCAAATCTAAAGTTTCCCAAGCCACCTCTTACCCAAAGAGGCATAAGTTCTTTGAGATTCTTTGGATTTCCATATTAGTCTACACTAAATAAACCCAAATAATACATGGTAGTGCAAAGTACAACTATGCCCTTTTAGTAAGCTTGCTTTCCTGGTTAGCTTAATTGATGTTCAAAGATTCAATATTGGTTTTGTTCATTTTGCATTTTAATCTAGAAGTAAGGTGGTCATATTGTATTATTTACTTGTCATTTTACTTCATTGACAAGGAAAAGACCTCTCAAAAGCAAGGTGTTTATCAATAAACAAAGCAAGAAAAACTACACAGATTGAATCCTATGTAATATACATATAGTTTATTTAAAGCACTAATCTATACTTGAGACCCGCTAAAAGGTAACTAAATTGACTATTAGTGAGTACTACTAAACATGCCTTGAAAATCTCTATGTTACAATATTTGTTGTTTTGATAATAATGTTTACACCAATCTCCAATATAATTGATATTCTTGGAACCTAGGCTTGTATATGTACCAAAGGTGACTAGAATGAGGAGAGGATATAAAGAGGCAAACTTTGTACAATTAGAAAATGGTACAAAAAGTAGTAGTTCTTTTTTATGAAAGAGAGCTTTTCCTAATAGCATAATTAAATATATCAAACTAAATCCATCTGACAAGTTAAGGATGTATTGAAACCATTTGAATCTAATCGCAGCTAAATCCCATTGACCACTTAGAGGTGTACTAAAGAATTTGGTCCTACCCTTCCCATTTCAATTCAAGTTCACTGAAAAGATAGATAAAAACATAGATAATGAATCCATTGGCAAACATGATTGTAGGTCACATTACTACTAAACACCTGATACATCAACTCTAATTATCTAGTTCCTAGAATACCCCCCCTCCCCCCTTCAAGTTCTGGTAAATAATGTTATCCATGTGTTTATTATATTCCATCATTAGGAGCAACAAATACATAATTAACGTCAATTACGAATGAGGACAAATTTCTTATGATCATCTAAGTGAAACAAAGAATAAAATCACTGAGTAAAATGGCCTAGTGTTTGACTTATCAATATTTACTCGTATCTCCTTATTTCAAAATGGATCAAGCTGGACAAAATTACAGTCTACTGAACCTTAAAACCTTTTAACTGTAATGATTATTGTCTTTAAGTAGTTGTGTACTTAGCCTTGGTTAGATAATCCCTTTTCTAAAAAACATTTTGTGTACTTGCTCTCAGTGATACGTTACTTGTTACAACAAGGGAAAATGACAGGATGGTATAAAAGTTATAACTACACTGATAATATATATTACTTAAACTTGCATATGCAATCACGTGAAGGAAAAAAATGAAATGTAAAATTATAATAAAATAGCCACAAAAAACTTACCTGAAAGCTAATCTGAGTACAATAATAAAAAATGTATCCCACAAAAGTTAAGCATATACACTGAATATTGTACTACATTGAGATGCAAGTTAATTAGTTCCACAAATAATCGATCTCATAGATAATATGTATTATATTAGTCAATCAAAATGTTATGTAATGAAAGGATAATTGGCTTCGATACCAAACAAAATAATAATCTCAAGTCAAGAAATTAAAGAAAGTATGTAATATAATGATGACCATTAGTTTCAAACGGTAAAAAAAACAAACAAACAAGCAATCTAAGTCATACAAAAGAAAAATAGTTCAAAAACATGAAAGATGAAATTTCCACTTGAGAAAATAACTTTATCACTACAAAGATTCCTTATGAGGGTTTTAACTAAAAGTCTTGATAGTATTTGATGATTTGTCAAGATAATTTGATGTTCTTGAAAACTCGACATTGAATGTTGTTGCCACCTGCATATGTAAGTTTAAGATAAAATCTAGAGAATATTATTGGTGTGACCAAAAATAGTTTCTTTAAAACTAAGTCCGTATTGAGTTATCAAAAATTATATTTATATAAAAAAATCTACCAAAAAGAGAAAAGTGACTATATCTATATATATATATATATATTATTTAATTTTCTAAGGACTCATTTGATTCTGAACAAGGATATAGATATTATAATTTCAATCAAATATCAAAATAATAGAATTGATTCTCTTTCTCAAAATGGAAATGAAATATAAAAAAGTGATTTAAATTTTTAGTGAGTTTAGCTAATATCAATAATCAAACACGAAAAAAACGTAACATCAAATTAGATGAAAGCACTAACTTGATCATCAGAGTAAACTTGATCAAACTCTATACCTTGTTCATTAGGTATTAGAACTTGAAGGTCCATGATTCTGAAAGAGATAATCCATATTATTGAAATCAAAATACGCATTACAATTTTCCTTCTTATTTGAATCACTTTCTTCAATATCATTCACATATGATGCCCCAATAATACTGCTTGGATTAGACATGTTTGGTTCACCAATATATTGTTGGAAATTTGTATTTGCTACTCCCAATTCATTAGAAGTCGCACTTCCAACATAAGTATCAGAAACCTTGTCTGCATTTACATTCAAGTTATACTTATTAATTGTCGCATTTCTGATTTCTGTACCAAATGTCCCACAACCTGAATATGTTGCTCCGTGGACCACATTGAGATCAAAACTAAAATCACTTATATTTTGATTATGATGATTCTCACTATCAAACTCCAGGGCCGGACTATAATTAGTGTTTCCAATAATTGGATCTTGTAGTCCTTGTGAACCCAACATTTCAAATAATGCTCCATGTTGTTGTAGCCCATTACCAGCATAATTTTGGGCTGAAAAATATGAGTTATTGAATTGATCATTAATGTTGAGGTAGTTGGGTTGAACCTGAAGTTGTGGACAGTAAAGTTGTTGTTGAATTGAACTCTCTCCTCTAGCAAAACTTTTGTTTGTACTGAGAGTTGAAATTGGAAAATTTGTTCCTCTTTGAGTTTGAGGCATTATTCCATATTTTTGAAAGGTACTTTTTTTCTTAGAATCATTTGAGGATCCTTGACTTGATGGCTGACGAATATGTTTTCTCTTTTCTGGAGCTCTCCAATCATTGCGACGACATTTCTGAAAGGTTATAAGAAAGAAAAAAAATAAAAAGAGAATTAGACCATATATATTTGTCCTTTGAACTCATTATTTTTTAAGTTTTTTTTTAAACAATGGAAGTCATTTTCAATATTTAGTAGTTTGGTAACTGGTGAAGAATAAAAATCTTTTGAAACACTATAAAATAATAGATAATAATATACCATTGACCTAGAAAATAATAGACCTTAGCAATGAATAATTATTAGTTTCTATCATTAAACATGTAACAAATGGCAAAAGGTAAATAAAATCAGATTTTTTTATTCTTTCTTTTGATATAAAATTAAAATTAAGATAGTTACAAGAAAAATAACTTTCCATAGAAGTGTTAGATGATAAAAACTCTTTACAAGAAAAATATTTTCTAGTAAACAAATACAAGAAAAATAAATTTATAAAATGTTTTTGGCAAAATAACTTTCTCCATGCCAGACACGTACTCAAATAAATTATAATTTATCACCTAAGGTATTTTAAAGATATACCTGTAAATGGCTAGCAACTTGCATCCGGATAAGATCAGGCACATCATGTATCATCACCTCAAGAATCTCCTTAGGGTAACATCCTACATGTTCCATAAGAATGTAAATTGAATTTAATAACTATAATATTCTTAGATCAATCTGAGGTAGATGTAAATACAATAATTACTAAGTGTAATCTCAAACAAATTGACGTTAACTATAAGTGTAAATTCTCATTTTTCATATGGTTCCATATAAATGAATTGCCAATAAATTAATTAATAGTGAAGTAAACTTACTTCCTTCACCAAGTTCTTGTACAGCTTTCATGAATTTGGCATGAAGATCATTTGTCCATTCTCTGCAATCCTTTTGCGTAACCACCCTATTAATAGCACTGCTTTGAATTATTCCTTCATTAGTCTCTTTCGTATTTTTTCTTCCTCTCTTCCTCTTCAACTTAAATTTTTCATTTGATATGACATCATTTTCAACTTCATCAATATTATATTTCTGTTCCTCGGCATTAGCAACAATTTTCTTCTCTCTGGGTTGTTCTTCATTTTCTCCAACAACATTAATTTCATTAGTATCATCAACATTCTTATGATCTCTATTTTTTTCTGATTTTTTTGTCAATTTCTCTCTTTGTTTTTTCTCCCTCAGTACAAGTTGCCACAAGTATTTCATAATTTCTACATTAAATGGCTTTTGAAGGTAAAGATGAGCTCCCTCGTCCAAAGCCTTCTTTGCTATGAGCTCATTGTGTTCATCACATATAACTGCATAATGAATTTTGAAAAGATATCAATAAGAATTGAATTATAGTACATATTATGTGAATATTCAATTTCACGCATATACACTAATTTTATTCATTATAACAATAATATTACAAAACAATCGTATATCATATAATAAAAGAATCAAAATTAGTGATCAGTAATTTATGTGGATAAACATCACAATTATTTGTTAATCTTATATAATAAAGGATAGTAAAAAAATTATTTAACCATGAACTAATTTATGATAGATTAATGGTGCATTTTTAATCTAAATTCTTATTGTGTAGTAATTAAAATAATTGACTTTATCATAAGTGAATGAGCCGAATAAAATACATACCAACTGAACTCACATCCAATGCCATAGCTTGAGTTAAGAGATTAAACGAAATCATGTTAGGTTGGATGGATATTGATTATCATCACATCAATTTGTTGCTTTCCTTTGGAGAGCATTGACATTGCTGCTGAAGTTGTACCAACCGCCATAACTGCATCAACGCTCTTGAAAGTAAGTGAAGGAAATGGTACACAAAATTATCTGAAACGACCCCAAAAATGTCCGAAAATGTGCTTCGGAAACACCTATAATTGTAATTTCCATATATCTCAAAATCCGTGCATGATTTCGGAAATTCGACTTCATATTCTTATTCGTGGGGTCAAATTGAGTGGGACATG
>JAJOOO010002975.1:0-44310 GCA_029582685.1 Solanum piurae | reverse complement strand
GATTTTACGCATGAATGACTGAAAAACTGAAGAGGAACTAATACCTCAAGATGGAGAGGAATCGGAAGGAAAGAGGTGAGGATACTTGGACTTCATGGATGCTTCTGCTTCCCAAGTAGCTCCCTCTATGGACTAACTCCTCCACAAAACCTTGAAAAAAGCGATTTTACGCATGAATGACTGAAAAACTGAAGAGGAACTAATACCTCAAGATGGAGAGGAATCGGAAGGAAAGAGGTGAGGATACTTGGACTTCATGGCTGCTTCTGCTTCCCAAGTAGCTCCCTCTATGGACTAACTCCTCCACAAAACCTTGACTGAAGCGACTTCTTTGTTTCTCAACCTTCGAACCTGACAATAAAGGATTTCAACTGGTACCTTTTTATAAGTGAGGCTATCATTAACAACCACACTTTCTAAAGGTACAATAGATGCTGGATCACCCACACACTTTTTCAACAGCGAAATGTGGAAGATTGGATGCACTGCTGCTAATTCTTCTGGCAACTCTAACTCATAAGCCACTTTACCAATCCTTTTCAAGATCTGGTAAGGGCCTACATAACTGGGACTGAGCTTCCCTTTCTTGCCAAATCTGATCACACCTTTCATAGGCGACACTTTTAGGAAAATCCAATCATCAACTTGAAACTCTAGTTCCCTTCTCCTTACATCTTCATAAAACTTCTGGCGACTCTAGGCTGTCTTAAGTCTATTTCTGATGAGTTCCACTTTCTCCATAGCATCATAAACTGAATCTGGCCCTATCAAAGCTACTTCACCTACTTCAAACCAAACAACTAGAGATCTACATCTACGCCCATACAATGCCTCATAAGGGGCTATCTGAATGCTGGAATGGTAACTATTATCGTAGGCCAACTCTATTAGAGGAAGGTGATCATCCCAACTACCCTTAAAGTTGATCACACAAGCTCTCAACATGTCCTCTAATGTATGAATGGTACGCTCTGCCCGACCATCCGTCTGTGGATGGAATGTTGTGCAAAGGTTAACCTGAGTACCAGGACCTTTCTGAAATGACTTCCAAAAATGAGAAGAAAACTGAGGACCTCTATCTGATATGATAGACAAAAGAACCCCATGCAACCTGACTATCTCATTAATGTAAAGCTTGGCGTAGTCCTCCATCGAATCTGTAGTCTTAACCTCCAAGAAGCGTGAAGCCTTAGTAACTCTATCAACTATCACCCAAATGGAGTCATGCTGTCTGTGAGTACGAGGTAAATATGTGATGAAGTCCATGTTGATCAATTCCCACTTCCAAGTAGGAATATCAATCTCTTGAGTCATACCCCCTAGTTTCCGACGTTCTACCTACACTTGCTGATAATTAGGGCACTTAGCCATAAAATCTACTATATCCCTCTTCATACCATTCCACCAAAAGACTTCCCACAAATCACGGTACATCTTAGTGGCGCCTAGATGAATAGAATACCTGGAGTTATGGGCTTCTGCAAGAATTTGTTGCCTCAACTCGCCCACATTAGGAACACATAGTTGACCCTGATAGAGAAACACATCATCTCCCCCTTGGGAGAATACCTCAACCCTCTGTTGGTGGACTGGACCATTGAGTTCAAGCAATATCGTATCACTATCTTGCTTTTATTTAACCTCTGCTACCAATGAAGATTCTGACCCATTCTAAACTGTCACACCACCATCTGATATGCTCATAGGATGAACTCCTAGACGAGCAAGCCTGTGAACATCCTTCACTAGTTCCTTTCTTTCTTCATCAACATGTGCTACACTACCCATAGACAGTCTGCTAAGAGCATCTGCTACCACATTGGCCTTACCAGGATGGTAATGTACACTCATATCATAGTCCTTGAGGAACTCAAACTATCTCCTCTAGCGAAGATTCAACTCTTTCTGGGTGAACACATATTGAAGGCTCTTATGGTCAGTGAAAACATCTACGTGAACACCATACAAGTAGTGTCTCCAAATCTTAAGTGCAAATACCACTGCTGCAAGCTCGAGGTCATGAGTTGGATAGTTCTTCTCATGTACCTTAAGTTGTCTGGAAGCATAAGCTATAACCTTACCTCGCTGCATCAACACATAACCTAGGCCGACTCTGGAAGCATCACAATATATAACATAACCGTCTGACCCCTCTGGTAGAGTCAAAACATGATCTGTAGTCAACCTAGTTTTCAATCTACAAAATTTTCTCACAATCATCTGACCACTGGAACTTGACGTTCTTCTGAGTCAACTTAGTCAATGGAGAGGCTATGGATGAAAACCCTTCCACAAACCTTCTGTAATAACAGCTAAACCCAAGAAACTTCTGATATTTGTAGGAGAGGTAGGTCTGGGCCATTGTTTCACTGCTTCTATTTTCTAAGAATCCACTCGGATCCCTTTGCTAGACACGGTGTGACCAAGAAAAGCAACGGATTGCAACCAAAACTCACATTTGTTAAACTTAGCGAATAACTAGCGATCTTTGCAAGTTTGCAGAACAACCCTTAAATGACTCGCATGTTCTTCCTCATTCCTAGAATAAATGAGGATATCATCAATAAGACGATAACAAACAAGTCCAAATATTGCTTGAACACTCTGTTTATCAAATCCATGAAAACATCAGGAGCATTTGTTAGTCCAAATGATATAACTACAAATTCATAATGACCATACCGAGTCCTGAAGGCTGCCTTCAGAATGTCACTATCTCTGACTTTGAACTGATGATAACCCGATCTAAAGTCTATCTTTGAAAAATGACTAGCACCCTGAATTTGGTCAAACAAACCATCAATCCTGGGTATGGGATACTTATTCTTGATTGTGACCCTATTCAACTGCCTATAGTCAATGCACATTCTGAGAGAACCATCTTTCAGATTCACGAATAATACTGGCGCACCCCATGGAGAAATATTAGGTCTGATGAAGCCTTATCCAGAAGGTCTTTCAAATGCTCTTTCAATTCCTTAAGCTCAAATGGAGCCATTCTGTAAGGAGGAATAGAGATATGATGGGTATCTAGAAGGAGATCAATTCCAAAGTCGATTTCCCTTTTGGGAGTAACTTCAGGAAGATCTTCTAGAAACACTTCTGGGAACTCATTGACTGCGAGAACTGACTCAAGAGTTGGGGTTTTAGAGCTTGAATCCTTAACCCGAACTAGATGATAGAGACAACCCTTAGAGATCATCTTTTTGGCCTTAAGGTAAGAAATGAATCGACCTATAGGTGCTAAGCTACTACCCTTCCATTCAAAGATTGGTTCGTCTGGAAACTGAAAATGAACAATCCTAGTTCTACAATCGACTGAGGCATAACAGGAATGTAACCATTCCATGCCTAGAATGACATCTAAGTCTACCATTTCTAACTCTACAAGATCTACTGAAGTGACTTTCTGGGAGACTATGACAGGGCAATTTTTGTATACCCGTCTAGCTATAACTGGGTCACCGACTGGAGTAGAGACTGAGAAGGCTTCTGAGAGAGTTTTTGGACTAACATCAAATTTGACTGCTATATAAGTAATTCCAAAGGAATGAGTAGCCCCTGGATCTAACAAAGCATAAGCATCTAAGTCAAAGACTCGTAACGTACCAGTGACTACATCTGGAGAGTCTTCCTGATCTTGGTAATCCTGAAGAGCATACAACCTATTTTGGCATTGACCGCCACCTGTACTAGATGAGCTACCTTTCTGAGTTGGGCGACCTGCTGGTGCTGCCGAAGTTGTGGACTGAGCTCTACCATTGTTACCTCTTTGACCCTGTCTAGAAGGACAATTTTCAACCTGTGACCAGACTGACCACATGCAAAGTAGCATTCCTTTCCTTCCAGGTACTCACCCGGATGGTTCTTACCACACTTAGGATAAGTTTGGTAGGTTTTGGTACCTGTAACACTCCCCTGAGACTTAGAACCTGATGCCCTACCTTTCTGATCTTGTCTGAACTTAGAGGATCGAACACTAATTGATGAAGGGGCTGGGACTGAAAATTTTTGCTGACCCTGTGATCGATTTCCACCACCCGATTTCTGTTGAGAATACTCATAGTTTCCATTCCTAGCCTTCTTGTTCTCCTTAGCCTGTTCCCTAAGCTTATCTCCCTCAACCTGCTGAGCATGAGTCATGAGCCTACAGATGTTCATATTTTCCAGCAACGTAGCATTTCTACACTATGTCTTCACCAAGTATGACACTCCATATAGAAACTTATTCATTTGGACCCTGGAATCAGCAACTATGTGAGGAGTATACCTGGAGAGTTGGGTAAACTTAAGCACATACTCTTGGATTTTCATGCTACCTTGCCTTAAGTTCATAAATTCCTGAGCTTTTGCCTCTCTTATATCTCTTGGGAAAACCCTGTCCAGAAAGGTCTCGCTAAAGCAATCCAAGTGATAGGAGTTGCATATGTACCCCTGTTCTCTTTCCACTGTGTATACCAGATATGAGCCACATCCTTAAGTTGGTAAGATGCTAACTCAACCTGATCATTGCCAGTTACCTGCATCCCTTCAAAGATCTTTTTGACCTCATCAATGAAGTTTTGGAGATCCTCACCAATCTGCGATCCTAAGAACTCTGGCGGATTCATCCTATCAAAATCCGCACTCTAACTGCAGTTGACCCAACATTAGCATCTGCCTGACTTAGAACCCGCTGATTGTTCTAGTTGGCCACACTTTAAGCCAACATCTAAATGGCATTCCAAAACTCCGCATTTAAAACTTCTTGATCTGGGACTAGAGGAGCTGCGTTTGCATTCCTGGCATTCACATTCCTGGTGTTAGTTCTACGAGAAGGCATGATCTAAATCGTAGAACGTCGAGTTAGAACGGAATTAGATCATACCTTACGCACGATAAAAGTAACAAGAAAATGAAGATTTTTCCTAAAACACTTTGTAGCCTCCCTCTCATTAGATATGGTGTACTTCACACCCATGAAAAGTACTCTACCTAGTGTGGATCTTCAAACATCCTAGGACACTTAAACCTAGTTCTTTGATACCAAATTTTTCACGCCCCGAGATACCCCTGAGACGTGGACACGGGGCCTAGGATCACAAGTGACCCCAAGCTGACCCTGCTGGCATGACATGAGCATATTAAGAATAATAATAACTGATGCAGAATCAAACCATAAGTAAATCTGAAATGATGGGGAATACCCATATACTAAAACTGAAAATATCAAATCTAAGAGTTTAATACAAGAGAAATATCAAACTCCAATACTAAGTTGATTCTAACTATGTCTGAAAATAGCCTCTAAGTGACTAGAAATAATGGGACATACCCAAGCTAAATCTAGCAAAACTGGAACTAAAAGACTGAAAAACTAAAAGATAACATGACTATTGTCTTTAAAGAATGAGGACTCACCACTGGTGCTACTGAACTGGATATTGGGAATCGATCTAAGCATGATATGGATGCTGAGGACCTGGACCTACATCACGAAAAGATGTAGCACAGAGTATGCGTCAGTACGTGAAAGGTACTGAGAATTCAGGATAGAGTAAAGCTGAAATAAACTTATAATTGGACAAGTAATAAAGTAATAGTATAATCTGAACATGATATAGATACTAAATACTGAGCTAACTGAATGCAATGACCAAATTTATAACATGCTGAGACTGAATACTGACTGTACTGAAATGTGGTTAATGCAATGGAGACTGATTGAACTATGGGAGCTACTAATAACCGATAAATAAAACCACATGAGCTAAATATGGAGTCCGATGTATACGCCTTATCGAGAGGACCCAATACACCCGGTCAAAGATATAGAGGCATGCTGGCGTGATCACTAAAATGATGCCCACAAAGGGGACTTACTACTTATGTGGCTCATAGTTCTGGGACTATATGGGTGACTGAACCTAGTCCAACTCGGTATTATGCTACTCCCAATAGATTAAATTGTTAACACATTAAGACTGAATTTCTGTAATGTACTAGATAGCTCAAAACTAACATGCCAACTGAGAATGCAACAATTATGACTGATAATGTGACATTCGTAAACTGAAGCATGTATATCTGAAATGCTTAAATATCTGACCTAGCATGTGTAATTTAAAAACTAAAGACCTACCTAGCTAGGGTTTTGAAATTCATGCAAGAAACTAAGTAATAACATGATATTCTAGTTTGGAACATTAAATTAACTAATTCATGATAATCTGCTGAAGTTATAGAAACCCTATGTCTAGTTAATAATAGGGAATCAAGAATCTGACTAAATTCTAGGGACCAAATGGGCGAAAGGCCCCACTACTGAAATCCCACATACATGGTGACGAATTCCACAGAGAAATCCTTAGATTTTAGGGCTGGAACTGGAGGAAACTTGATGCGTTCTTAAACTATGGTTGCTCGACCTTTTGCTCCTTTTTACGCTCTAATTTTCTAAGTTCTGATGAAAGATCTGACTTAGGTAAGTTCTAGTTATGATTCTAGGCTAAAACTAACAAAAACCACATAGTTTAGGGTTAAAAAGACGTAGTTTAGGGGTCCAACGAAATAAGAAAAGACCAAAAGACCCCTGACTTAAATTGTAGACGGGGCTGACCACGGCCACTTCCACGGACCGTGAAAGGGACCACGGACCGTGAAGTAGGTCGTGGTCTTTGGTCCAGGAGCTGGGGGTTCTGGGGTCTGGTCCACGATCCTTACCACCTGTGAAGATCCTCGTTATCCTCACTTGTAATCCTATTTTCCATGTCCGCGACTCGGGGGTAGTTCGAGGAGTGACACTAACACTTCAGACTTTGAGAAAGGGTAAAAGGGGAACTTTAGGAAAGTCCACGAATCCAAAATGGACCATGGACTCTTCACGGCACCCTAGATGGTTTGTGTAGGGGACCACGGTCTGTTAACAATGTCTTGAGTGATCATCCAGGACTGCCCTGGGAGGGGTCACCTAGACAGTGCCCTAGACGGCCTGCAATGACTTGAACTGCCCATCTAAGGGTCCATACATGTCATCTAGTCAAGGAAGTTGCACCCAAGTCAGGACTTAAGTGTTGGGGAAACATCAAACGATCTCATCATTTAGCACAAAATGAATTTGGTGGACCAAGACCTATCACATTAAAGGTCTTTGAGTCCTCTTTCCAACGCCACCACATTTTCCTTATTTTGAGATTGGAGTATAAAGTTATGCTCGTTTTAGTGAAGCCCTGTCGGGCAGCACAACATAATGGCCCACTAGATGGGCCATCATGCCTTAGACGGCCCGTCAAGCCCATCTTGAAGGTTACCTCATCAGTTATAAGTGAGGTTGCAGCCCCCAAAGCCACTGTGAAGGACCACAACCACCTAGACGTTCCGTGAAGCTTTACACAAACCATAAATTCATCCTTTAAGGATACTTATCAGACTTGGAGCTTAGAGTCAACCTCAAACAATCATATCTTTTAGCACCAAATTAATTAGGTGGTCCATGACTTATGAAATTAAAGATCTATGAATCCTCTTTTCAACGCCACTGAGTTTGCCTAATTCTAAGCTCGGAGTAAAATGTTACGCCTGAAATAGTAAAGCCTTATAGGGAAGAGTATCTTCACGACCCACTTGACATACCGTGGTGCTCTAGGCTGCCCGTGAACCCAGTCTTGCAGTCTCTTCGTCAGCTTTTAAGTCAGGGTCGCATTGGTCTTTTCCCATATGGTTTGGTACTTAAACTATGTCGTCTAATGCTTTAACTACATCATTTTACTTAGTCTAAGACTTATAATCTAGCCAGAAACTACCCAGAATCGTCATTCTCTTATAATCATCCAACTTACAAATAGTTTTCCCAAGAACTACCAGAGGTCTTCTTTAAATTCAGCCCCAAAATCCGAAGGATTACTTCATAGTTTTCATCACCACGTATGTGAGATTTCACTAGTGGGTTCCTTTCACCCATTGGGTACCTAGAATTTAGCCAGTTCTTCAAGTTCTCATAAATATAAGGTTTCCAAAATCTTGGAGATTCATTGTCACTTTAGCTGCTTTAGTTTCCATGATCTAAATAACATGTCTCTTGGAATATTTGCATAGTTCCATGACTATAATTCAGAACTTTAGCATGTGATAACTACCAGAACTCATGAATTATACTTGCTCAATAGATCAGTCAAAAAATCATCCTCGAATACCATATCTTTCTGTATATTTATATTGCATTCTCATTTAGCATGTCAGCATTTTGAGCTACTCAGTACTTCAGTACGGAGTTGGACTAGTATTTAGTGTACCCTCAAAGTCCTAGAACTACGTGTTAATGTAGGTCCAAAAGACCCCTCTTGTAACACAACGGAAATTAGTAGGCTAAACTAGAACTTAACGTGAGGGTTAGAGTCATGAATGTAACTCCCAGTACTAAAAATAGAGGATTTCGTGTTAGAACGTCAAGGTATACCCCTCAAGGACCAACCATGGGCCCTTGAGGAGGACACCTGGAAACTGCCCAAAAATAGTGAACCACGACAGGACCAACTCCCCGTGGATGGGTCCACACCTCGTGGGTGGGGCCGTAGGTCCAAGACCAAAATTCATACTCCCAGAACCTAAACCATGGTTCACCAGCATGGACCGTGGGTCCAACTACGACCCATCAGTTAGGTCTCGTGGATGTTGACCTGGGAGCAATTTTGGGGGTTAAGCTTAGGGGTATTTTGGGTATTTTCGGTTTTAATTAATATTAAGTGGTGTTGTTTTAGCCTAATTTATATCACCTATATAAGGATTTTATACCCCTAAATTAAGCCATTCAACTCATTATTCCTAAAACCCAAATCAATTCCCAAAACTTCATTCTCACCAAAAATTCTCTCTCTAGAATTACAAGAAGAAGAAGAAGGAATAGAGTGTTTAGGCAATACCTAGACATATTTGTGATTGTTTTTATCAATGATATTTTGATCTATTCAAGGAGTGAAAATGAGCATGTTGATCATTTGGGAATTGTATTGCAAGTTCTTAAGGACCAACAACTTTTTGCAAAGTTTAGCAAGTGTGAATTTTGGTTAAGCTTTGTGGCTTTCATTGGTCATATTGTGTCAAGCAAGGGGATTTAAGTAGATCTACAGAAGACAGATGTTGTCAAAAGTTGGCCTAGACCTCTAACTCCTTCCGATATTAGAAGCTTTTTGCGTTTGGCCGATTACTATAAAAGGTTTGTTGAGGGATTTTCTTCCGTTGCTTCTCCTTTGACGGCTTTCACTCAAGAGAAGGCTAATTTTGTGTGGTCGGAAGCTTGTGAGAAAAATTTCAAGAGTTGAATGATAGACTTACTTCCGCTCCGGTGTTGACTTTACCAGAGGGTACATATGGTTTTGTGGTGTATTGTGATGCCTCTAGAGTTGGGTTGGGATGTGTGCTTATGCAAAATGGTAAGGTGATTGATTATGTTTCAAGGCAACTTAAAGTACATGAGAAGAATTATCCTACCCATGACCTTGAGTTAGCGGTGGTTGTGTTTGCCTTAAAAATATGGAAGCATTATTTGTATGGGGTCCATGTGGATGTTTTCACCGATCACAAGAGCTGACAATATGTGTTTAGTCAAAATAACTTGAATCTTTTCCATAGAAGGTGGCTTGAATTATCGAAGGACTATGACATGAGTGTTCTTTACCACCCCGATAAGGTAAATGTGGTAGCGGATGCTCTTAGTCGGTTGTATGGGTAGTGTGGCCCATTTTGATGATGGTAAGAAAGAGTTGGTTCGTGATGTTCATAGGTTGGTCCGACTAGGTGTTCAACTAGTGGATTCCACCAAGGGTGGTGTCATGGTTTGTAATGGGTCAGAATCGTCCTTTGTGATGGATGTAAAGGCTAGGCAAGGCCTGGATCCTATTTTGGTAGAATTGAAAGAGGCGGTACTTAAGAAATCTGTGGAGGCTTTCTCCCAAGGGGGAGATGGTGTGCTTAGATGCCAAGGCCTGTTATGTGTTCTGAATGTGGATGACTTGAGGGAAATTTTTTTATCAGAAGCCCATAGTTCTCAGTATTCTATTCACCCGGAGCCACCAAGATGTATCGTGATCTACACGAAGTCTATTGGTGGAATGGGATGAAGAAAGATATTGCGGGATTTGTGGCCAATTCGAATTGTCAACAAGTTAAGGTTGAGAATCAAAGGTCGGGAGGCTTATCCCGAGATATAGGTATTCCCACTTGGAAGTGGGAAGAGGTAAAAATGGAATTTTTTGTGGGTTTGCCTCGCACTCAAAGGCAACATGATTCTATTTGGGTCATTATAGATCGGATAACAAAAATTAGCTCACTTTATTCCCGTCAAGGTTTCCATTTCGGGGGAAGACTATGCCAAGTTGTACATAAGAGAAATGGTGAAGTTGCATGGAGTTCCTTTATCCATTATTTCCGATCAGGGTACTCAATTCACTTCTCACTTTTGGAAGTCATTCCAAAAAGGTTGTGGCACTAAGGCTAAGCTTAGCATGACTTTTCATCCCCAAACCGATAGACAAGCCGAACGTACAATCCAAATGTTGGAGGATATGTTAAGGGCATGTGTAATTGACTTCAAGGGTAATTGGGATGACCATTTGCCATTGATAGAATTTACCTACAAGAATAGCTATCACTCAAGTATCGGTATAGCCCCCTTTAAAGCCTTGTATGGTAGGAGATGTAGGTCCCTCATTGGTTGGTTTGAGGTAGGTGAGGTTGCCCTACTAGGTCCCAAACTAGTTTATGAGGCCATTGAGAAAGTCCGGCTCATTAGAGAGAGGTTGAGGATGACCCAAAGTCGAAAAAAGTCTTATGCCGATGTGAGGAGAAGGGATCTAGAATTTTTGGTTAATGATTGGGTCTATCTAAAAATCTCATCTATGAAAGGTGTGATGAGGTTTGTCAAGAAGAGAAAAGTTAGTCCCCGATATGTGGGCCCATACCAAATTTCAAAATGTGTTGGGAAAGTTGCCTATGAGCTAGATTTGCCAAATGAGTTGGCTCCAGTGCATCCGGTGTTTCATGTCTCCATGTATAAGAAGTGTATAGGAGATCTGGCATCCATTATTCCCTTAGAGGGGTTTGGAGTTGACGAAAGTCTTTCATATGAAGAAGTTCCGGCAGAGATCCTAGATCGACAAGTCAAGAAATTGAGAAACAAGGAAATAGGTTCTGTAAAGGTTTTGTGAAGGAATCATTTGGTTGCGGGCGCTACTTGGGAGGCCGAGGTAAATATGAAGTCCCGCTATCCTCATTTTTTTCCTTCTACTCCCATTCTACCTTGAGGTAATTAGCTCCTCTTGGGTTTACCTTGTTTTAGAAGTCATGTGTGTTATTTGGGTTTTTCCATGATTTCCTTATGACTATGCATGTTGTTGATAAATTTATGATTAGAAAGAAAATGAGTTTTGTGATTGATTTTCCTCATGTTGTTATGCATTGAGTAAGAGTTGCCTAAATGCTTCATGAGATGAATTGTTGAACATGCTTTAGTTATGCATTTTTGAAGAGTATACTGCATAATGGCTCCATGAGATTGTGTTGAGTATATTTTTAGTTTGGAGAAGGTAGTTCCTCCTATGAATATGAGAAATATTGAGTTTTCATGCATAATGGGTTGTTAGATGCAGTTCCTACTTACTTGTGTTGCATTGATTATGTTTGAGATGGAGCTGAAGTTTCTTCCTTTAAATTGTGCATTATTTTTTATGTTGCATGTGTGATGGGCTGCTAGTCTTGAGTCATTACTTCCGTAAGGTGTCTAGATCGTCATTCGAGGATGAATGTTCACAAGGGGGAGATATTGTAACACCCCGAAAATTAGTAGGCTAAACTAGAGCTTAACGTGAGGGTTAGAGTCATGAATGTAACTCCCCATACTAAAAATAGAGGATTTCATGTTAGAACGTCAAGGTATTACCCCTCAAGGACCAACCATCGGACCTTGAGGAGGACCCCTCAAAACTACCCAAAAATAGTGAACCACGACAGGACTCACGCCCCATGGGTGGGGTTGTAGATCCAAGCCCAAAATTCATACTCCCAGAACCCAAACCACGGTTCACCAGCATGGACCGTGGGTCCAACCACAGCCCGTCAGTGTGGTCTCGTGGATGGTGACCTGGCAGCAATTTTGGGGGTTAAGATTTGGGGTATTTTGGGTCTTTCCGATTTTAATTAATATTAAGTAGTGTCGTTTTAGCCTAATCTAGATCACCTATATAAGGATTTGAGACCCCTAAATTAAGTCATTCAACTCATTATTCCTAAAACCCAAATCAACTCCCAAAACTTCATCCTTACCAAAAATTCTCTCTCTAGAACTAGAAGAAGAAGAAGGAAGTTGGAGCTAGGGTTCAAGAAGCAAGGTTCTTCACACCAAATTCATTGGGATTCATTGATAAGTTATGGTAGATCTTCATCCATGGGTAGAATTCATCCATGGAGACTCTTCAAAATCCTAATTTCAAAGGTAGAAATCCCCAAAAATTAGGGTTTGATTCTAAAGTCATGATTTCCTTTCAAAATTGATTCTAATGATTGCATTATGTTATATTATGTATGAATTGATGATTTTCTTATGGTTTTCATGTTTTAATCCCCAAGAACCCATGAAACCCCCATATTTCTCAATTATGATCTTGTGACGTGGGTCTTTGTTGATCAAAGAAGAATGTTATGAAATTATGCATGTAGTAATTTGGTTACTTGAATTATGATGATATACATATCTAATGTATTGAATTCTAGATCTGTTGACTTGATATGAGCTTTGAACCTTGAAAGGGCAAGGTATGAGGATTATGCATATTTTATGAAATCTATGTAAATGCTTTAAGAACACTTTGAGAGTGAAGTGTCCATGATTATGATAATGTTGTTGTGTTGATTGAAAGGCTATTCTCATGAACACATAATGACCATGATGTGAAAGGTTTTCTCACATAATGAAGATTTTAGATTGAAAGGCTTTCTAACCTAATTAAATCTAATACTTACATGTGGACATGATGTGAAAGGTTTTCTCACCCATAATCCAAGTGTTATCCTAATGAACTAAGTTGGGTTGATTGTCAAAGACATCCCTCCATTAAACAAGTTATGATTAAATCAGTACTCCGTGGGATTAATACTTAGCACCGAGTGGATATTGAATATGATATGGAAGCTCTCCCGAGAGAAAGGCCTGGTTCCTAGAAGCAATCTCTTGAGATGGAAGCTCCCCCAATTGAAAGGTCAAGTTTCTAGTAACAATCTCCTTATCCCATAAACTATGTGCCCATGTAGGATTTAGCGATTGGATCCACCTAAGATAACAAACCATGGTCTTACCTTAGGCAAGTAGGACAACCCTTTTTGGTGTGGGTAACACCGGGTGATCATATATAGCTCACATGGTCTCATGTCGGTTAAGGCTTATTCCCAAAATAACAAGAACAAGAATATGAATTATGAACTATGGTTACTCAAGAAGCTTTTATATGAGTTTTCAAGGTCTTAAGAATGATGAATATGAATGATGGCCTAAAGAGGTTTACTTAGAATGGGTGAGATTTATGGGGTCTCATCCATGCATTGCACAACTATTCTTTGAGGTTATTAATGAAGTGTTACTCTTATGTAATAATGATCTATTTATTGACTATGTTTATCACTCATGCCTTTCCACTATCTTTATAATGATGTTTAAACTTGGTAAATTGCATGCTTTCAAATGAAATGTCCATTTTTGCATGTTTTCAATGTTTTTATGCATGGCTATAACAACTAAAATCATGATAACTCTTCAAAATTTGGAAGCCCAATGTCTGAATAGTTTATGAGAAACCGAAGAACTGAATGAATTGTAGGGATCTAATGAGTGAAAGGAACCCACTAGTGTAATCAAACATACCCGGTGATGAAAACTACGGAAAATTCCTTAGGATTTCAGGGCTGAACTTCGAAGAACACCTCTGCTTGTTCTTGGGAGAACTGGCACCTCTTTCTCCTCTTTTCATTCTAAGTTGGGTGATTTTAGAAGAATAAGAGTTCTCCGTAGTTTCTTCCTAGATTATTAGGCTTAGATTGAGGAAAATGACGTAGTTTAGGCATCAAACGACGTAGTTTAAGTCACCAACTCATAGGAGAAAATACCAAAATGACCGTGACTTAAAAGTTGACAGACCTATTTCATGAGTTCATTCACGAACCGTGTGAAGCACCATGGGCCGTATGGGCAACCCTGGTTCCTCACAGAACTTAAGGTGGTACTTGTCATTTTTTACGGGCCACTTAGCGTCTCGTGTGGGGATCCACAGAACTTCTGTTGGTCCCTGGATCCTCAAAGGGGCATTGGGTGGTTTTGGTTTGTTTTCATGGCTAACTTGACTGTAACACCTCAGAAAAACAGACATGGACTTTCAGCAGATGCAGGTGAACCACAGAGGGGTTCACGGGCTGTGATGAGAACCATGGTCCGTCACCCTCATCGTCGTTCACACCCTCCCAGCAGTGGTGGACTATGGAGGCCTTCACGGGTCGTGGACCACCTCAAGAGCCATGGGAAGGCTCGTGGAGGAAGTACAGAACCACCCACGGCTCAAGCATCAGAGCATGAATCCCTCCACAGACCGTGGTCTTGATGACGGGCCATGGTGGCGTCCGTGAGCCTGAACAAGCAGACCCCAGCCCTAAGTGAAGAACCACGGTGGCCTTCACGGTATGTGGTCCTTCACACGGTCCGTGAAGTGGATCGTAGAGGGGAGTGCCCTGAACCAATAGACAATGGCCCATGAACAACGACCCACTTGACGAGTCGTGGTCCCTTTAACGGTCTGTTAGTGGCTCCGTGGAAGGGTCCTATCAGCTTTTAAGTTAGGGTCGTTTTGGTCTTTTCCCCTATTTATTGGGCATTTAAACTACGCCGTTTTCCTTAATTTTGGCCTAATAATCTAGTCAGACCCTAACCAAAACCTCTATTCTCCAAAAATCCATCGAACTTAGAGCAAGAAGAGAAGAAAGAGTCGACCATCCCCTCAAGAACGCGCAGCAGGTTTTCTTCAGTACCAGCCCCAAAATCGAAGGATCTCTTCGTAGATTTTGTCACCAGGTATGTGGGATTTTGACTAGTGGATCCTTTAATCCACTAGGTCCCTAGAATTCAGTCAGATTCTTGATTCTCTATATCTTGTTAGACCTAGAGTTTCTAAAACCCAGGAGAATCGTTGTGATTTAGCTGTTATAGTGTTCTTAATCAGATTATCATGTGTTCATGAATTTGTTGCTTAGTTCCTCGCATGAAACTTAGAACCCTAGTTGTGTAGATTCTCTTAGTTTAGGAATTACACTTGCTAGGTCAGTTAAACAGATAAACATGCTCCAGTTTTCGATGTTACATAGTCAGTTCCTAAATGTTGCATTCTCAGATTTGCATATCAGAACATTGATCTATCCATTATTTCAGTTATGTTGTGTCATACACATTTCCAATTGGGAGTAGGCTTAGACCAAGTTGGACTAGGGTTCACCGTACCCTCATAGTCCCAGAACTATGTGGCTCCATAGGCTTATATGTCCCCTCTGTTAGGCAACAGATTTAGTGATCACGCCAGTCATGCCAGACTTCGTGTTTAGCTCACGTGGTTTTATGTCGGTTAATAGTAGCTCCCACAGCCAAACCTTAGTGCATTTGACCAGGTTTTCAGTTATACTTCAATATTTAGTCTCAGCATGTCATGTTCATGATTAGTACTTGGTCATTGAATATAGCTCAGATTTTAGTTATATTCAGCATTATCTTCTATTCAGATTATATTATTGCTCAGTTATATTTTGTTCAACTATTATCTATATCTTGCATGCTCAGTGCATTCCAAGTAGTGACGCATACTATGCGCCACATCTTTTCATAATGTAGGTTTAGGTGCTCAGCATCCAGATCACGAATAGATTGGTTCGCGAACCATCAGCAGCTTCAGTGGTGAGTCATTATACTTCGAGGACAATAGACATGTTTACATATTCAGTCTCTCATTTCAGTTTTCAGTTTTTCTAGAGTTAGCTGGGGGCATGTCCTAGCAACTTTAGTCTGTAAAGGCTTTCCAGATATAGTATTAGATTCAACCTTAGCTTTTGAGTGATTGTTCAGTATCACTAAACTCATAGTACATTACATATATTCAAATCAGTTTTGGGTATTCCCCATTTTCAGTTAACTATTGTTTTAAGCTTCCGTATAGTATATCTTTATTCAGTTATCTTTCAGTATGCATATGATATGTAGACACAGGGTTAGTTGGGGTTACTCATGATCCTAGGTCCCGTATTATGTCAACGGGGTAGCCTCAGGGTGTGACACTGATGGCCCATGTGGAGTTCCATGGCCCGTGTATGGGTTCATGGTCCTCTAAATTCTCGCTGGGTGTGAACCACGATGAGAGTGATGGTTCGTGGTCGTATTCACAACCCACGGACCCCTCTGTGGTCCACCCTTTTTTCCTCTTATTTAGTCTTAGTTATATTTATGAGGTGTTACAATATCTCCCCCTTGGGATCATTCATCCTCGAATGAAGACTAAACACGCTCAGTATGAAGGGAGGGCTGGAATCCCTACCAACTGGGTACTAGAAACAAATATCTAGCTAGACTCAGTTCCATGAACATGAAAATATGCAAAAATATTAGGATAACTGACAGAAAAATATAGTGAGACTGCATTACACAATAGTAAACTTAGAGACTAGAGAGGAACTATTACCTCAATCTGAAACTAAATCAGAAGGAAAGAGGTGAGGATACTTGGCCATCATGGTTGCTTCTTCTTCTCAAGGAGCTCCCTATAGGGACTGATTCCTCCACAAAACCTTTACTGAAGCAACTTCCTTATTTCTCAACCTACGATCCTAATGGTCAAGAATCTCAACTGGAATCTCCCCATAGGTGAGGCTATCCTTCATAGCGACTCTCTAAAGGTACTATCGATGTCGGATCACCCACATACTTCTTCAACAAGGAAATGTGAAAGACTGCATGAACCGCTGCTAGTTTTATTGGTAGCTCTAACTCATAAGCCATATTACCAAACCTTTTTAGGATTCTGTAAGTACCTACATACATAGGACTGAGCTTCCCTTTCATGCCAAATCACATCACCCCTTTCATGGGTAAAACTCTTAGGGAAACCCAATCATCGATTTCAAACTCTAAGTCTTTTCTCCTCACATATTCATAGGACTTGTGACGACTCTAAGTTGTCTTTAGTCTATCTCTAACGAGAAGAACTTTCTCCATAGCCTCATGAACTGAATCTGTCCCAATCAAGGTTGCTTCACATACTTCAAACCAACCAACCAGAGATGTGCATCTATGCCCATACAGTGCCTCATAAGGGGCCATTTGAATACAGAAATGGAAGTTGATATTATAGGCGAAGTCTATGAGAGGTAGGTGATCATCCCAACTACCTTTGAAATCTATCACACAAGCTCTAAGCATGTCCTCTAAGGTTTGAATGGTACTCTTTGCCTGACCAACTGTCTATGGATGAAATGTTGTACTGAGATTTACTTGAGTACCAACCCTTTCTGAAATCATTTCCAGAAATGAGAGGTAAACTAAGGATCCCTATCTGAGATGATAGACAAGAGAACCCTATGCAACTTGACTATCTCGCTGATGTAAAGTCTGGCGTAATCCTCCACTGAATCTATAGTCTAGACAGTCAAGAAGTGAGTTGACTTAGTGAATCTATCCATTATTACCCAAATGGAGTCATGTTGTCTATTAGTACGAGATAAAACTGTAATGAAGTCCATGTTTATCTCTTTACACATCCATGTAGGAATGTTGATCTCTTGAGTCACACCTCCAAGTTTTTGATGTTCTACTTTAACATGTTGACAGTTAGGACACTTAGCCACAAAATTTGTGATATCTCTCTTCATGCCATTCCACAAAAAGACATCCCGTAAATCACGGTACATCTTAGTAGCACCCATATGAATAGAATTTATGAAATTATTGGCTTCTGTAAGGATATACTTCCTCAACTCACCCACATTAGGAACACATAAGAGAGCCTTGTAACGAATCACACCATCTCCCCCTTGGGATAAAACCGCTACTCTCTGTTGTTGAATTGCACATTTCAACTAAAGTAATATAGGATCACTGTCCCGTTTTTCCTTAACCTCCGCTACAAATGATGATTCTAATCCATTCTGAACTATCACACCACCATTTGACGTGTCCATAAGGTAAAATCCTAAGCGAGCAAGCTAGTGAACATATTTGGCTAATTCTTTCTTCTCTTCCTTAACATGTGCTACACTACCCATGGATACCCTGCTGAGGGAGTCAGCCACTACATTGACCTTACCCACGTGATAGAGAACATTCATGTCATAATCTTTGAGGAATTCAATTCATCTCCTCTAATGAATATTCAACTCTTTCTGGATGAACACATATGGGAGGCTCTAATGATCTGTGTACACATCAACATGAAAACCATAAAAGTAGTCTCTCCAAATTTGTAGGGCAAACACTACAGCTGCAAGCTCGAGGTCATGAGTCATGTAGTTCTTCTCGTGGACCTTAAGTTGTCTAAAAGCATAAGTTAGGACCTTACATCCTGCATCAATACACAACCTAGGCCGACCCTGGTTGTATCACAATAAACCACATAATTGTCTGGTAGCGTCAAGATAGGAGTTATAGAGTTATAGTCAACCTGGTCTTTCATTCTAAGAAGTTTTTCTCACACTCATTGTACCACTGAAACTTGACCTTCTTCTGAGTCGACTTGGTCAAAGGGGAAGCTATGGATGAAAATTCTTCAATAATCCTTCGGTAATAATCTACCAAACCCAAGAAACTTCTGACATCAGTTGGAGAGTTGGGTTTGGACCAATCATTACAACCTCAATTTTCTAAGAATCCACTCATATCCCTTCGTTGGATACCGCATGACAAAGGAAAGCGACGAACTGCAACCAGAATTCACATTTCCTGACTTTAGCGAATATCTGACGATCTTTGAGGGTTTGGAGAACAACTATCAAATGAGTCGCATGCTCTTCCTCACTCCGAGAATAAATGAGGATATCATCAATAAAAACGATGATGAATAAGTCTAAAAACTATTTGAACACCCTGTTCATTAAGTCCATGAAAGTTGTAAGAGCATTCATTTGTCCAAAAGATATAACTACAAACTCATAATATTTATACTAAGTCCTGAAGATTGTCTTTGGGATGTCACTATCCCTGACTCTAAGCTCATGATAGCCAGATCTGAGATCTATATTTGAAAAGTAACTAGCAACCTAAAGTTGGTCGAACAAGTCATCAATCCTCGAGATGGGATATTTATTTTTTATTGTGACTTCATTTAACTGATGGTAGTCAATGTATATTTTGAGAGAACTGTCTTTCTTCTTCATGAACAACACTAGAGTACCCCATAGAGAGATACTGGTGTAATCAATCCCTTATCTACAAGGTCTTTCAACTGTTCATTCAATTTTATTAGCTCAGTTGGAGCCATTTTGTAAGGAGGAATCGAAATAGGCTTGGTATCTAGAAGGAGATATATTATGAAGTCGATTTACCTTTGGGGAGGAGCTCTATGAAGATCTTCTGGAAACACTTTTGGAAACTCGTTTATGATTGGGACTAACTCAATCAAGAGTTGGGGTTTCAGAGGTTGAATCCTTAACCTGAATAAAATGATAGATATACCCTTTAGAAATCACTATGTACCTACCCTTCCACTCTAACACTGACTCATGATTTGGAAACAGAAACTGAACGATCCTAGTTATATAATCAACTGAGGCATAATAGGAATGTAACCAATCCATGCCTAGAATGATATCAAATTTTACCATTTCTAACTCTACAATGTCTGCTGATGTGACTTTTTGGGAAACTGTGATAGGGAAATTTCTGTATAGCCATCTAGTTATAATTGGGTCACTAACAAGAGTAGAGACTTAGAAGGGTTCTGAGATTTTCTAGAATGACACCAAAGTTTACTCTATATATTGAGTTACAAAAGAAAGTGTAGCCCCTAGATCTAACAATGCATAAACATCTAAATGCAAGAGTTGTAACATACCAATGGCCATATTCGGAGAATCATCCTGGTCCTACCGAGCCTTAAAAGCATACAACATATATTGGCGCTGACCACCACATGTACCAGATGAGGCACCCTATTTAGTGAGGGACCCGCTAGAGCTATTGAAGCTACCGACTGAGCCCTATTAGTGTTACATCTTTGTCCTTGCTTAGCATAAAGGCAATCCTTCAAGCTATGACAGAACTGGACACACCTAAAACACCCATTTTGGCTAGCAAGACACTCGCCTAGATGGTTCTTACCACACTTTGGACAAGATGGAAAAGTCATGTTACCTGAAGCACTACCTTTGACTTAGAGCCTCATTACCTACCTTTTTTTTCTTGTCGAAACCTGGGGATGGAGCGGTAGTTGATGAAGGTGCTAGTGTTGTATATCTCTGCTGAAACTATGAGCGATTTCAACCGCCCGACCTATGCTAAGAGTATTCATAGTTGTGTGTTCTACCCTTTTTGTTATCTTTATCAATTTCCCTGAGCTTATCTCCCTCAATCTGCTAAGCATGGGTCATTAGTCTGGAGATATCCATATCACCTAATAGCCTAGTATCCCTACACTCTATATTTACCAGATCGGATACCCCAAATAAGAACTTGCTCATTTGTGCTCTCGGATCAACAACCATATGTGGAGCATACCTGGAGAGTTGAGTGAACTTTAGCCCATATTCATGGACTGACATCGAACCCTGCCTCAAGTTCATAAACTCCAGAGCCTTACCCTTCCTCAACTCTCTCGGGAAGAACCTGTCCAGAAAAGCTCTAGTAAAACAATCCCATGTCACAGGAGTTGCATCCGCACCCCTATATCTTTCCACTATGTGAACCAGATATGAGCCACATCCTTAAGCTGATAGGATACCAGCTCGACACTATCAGTACCAGTCACTTGCATTACCTCAAGAATCTTCTTGACCTCATCAATGAAGTTTTGTGGGTCCTCACCAAGCTTTGACCCTAGAAACTTTGGCGAATTCATATGAACAAAGTATCGAACCCTGGCTGTAGCTTATCCACCAGTGGGGTTTGCAGGAACTGGGGCCTGCTGATTGTTCTGATTAGCTATGGTTAGAGCCAATAGTTGGATCACATTTCGAAACTCTACATTTGTAACCTCATGGTTCGAGATTGGAGGAACTGTGTTAGCATTGAGTGAGTTAGCTCTGCGAGGAGGTGATAACGGTCAACTACACTTCTTCCGATTCAAAGTGTAGGCGGTCGCTAACAAGTATAAACCCAACGATGAGTTGGGATCGATCCCACAAGGAGTAATACTGTAAAGAAATAGATTATGAAGTAAAGACGTGTTCTAATCTTTTGAAGAGTACGAAGCTACGCAACACAAATTAAATCAATGAATTTAGGTAACAATATCAAATGGGGAGATTTAGTAACCAATTGTTTAACATGTAACAATTATCACGACAGTTTAACAATTAGAGAGAAGACCTTAGGACTGTGATCAATCGAATGTTGATTTCTCTTAATGGGTAATTACTAATTGTTTTAAGTTGTTGAATTGCAATGGGTAGGCTAGGTTTTGAATACGATAAATATTGCTTGATCAACTATAATGTTTCGAGTGAGTTCTCTTGAACCTCAACAAGCTTAACAATACCAAATAACCCAATTCCTTAATTTACCCACTTTCTCAAGCTGGGTAGTAAAGACGCAATCAAACCCACTTTCTCAAGGTGGATTTTAAAGACGCAATCAATAAAACTATCAATCATTCATTCTAATCTAATACCTATTTCTCAAGCTAGCATAGAGAGCTAAGCTAGAACCGAATTCGCCACTTCATTTCATCAATTAAAACATGAATAAACAATTGAACCCATGTCAAAACAACATTAAATTCAGCAATTAATAATACCCATAAGCTAATTAATACATTTGACAAGATGATCACACCCCTAAGGTAAGGAGTTTTAGCCAAACATAACGAAAAGTAAGAAATAGTTACCAAATACACTCTCCATCCAAATTGGTAACAATCTACAAATATCCAATGCCAAAATTAAAGTTAGAATACTAAAATCTCAAATCCGAAATCCAAATATTCTCCAAAAGTGTTCAACAATGTAAAAATGTGAAAAACTCTCCAAACTCAGGAATACACAATGGGGAGGCGGGAACTCCCTTTCTTCTTTCAAAAAATGAATTTATACGTTCCCAAAAACTCAGCAGGAAGACCACTCGGTGAAGTTAGTAGATATCGCCTACCCACTCGGTGATCCGCCGAGTTTCTCTTCTTCTCACCTTTTGTCTTGGTTCCTACATCCAATTGTTATGGAACTTTTGGCGAGCTGGATCGTGGTTACCGATCCATTCGGCATGTCGCAGAATCATCATTTCCTTGCCAAGTTGGTTTGGTACATGGGCTACTTAACTAGAACTTTAAGAAAGCATGAGGCTCACTCAGCGATTTGGCGAGTGGATTTTGCAATTTGTAGCTTCTCTTTTCTTCAGCTCTTCCAATGTTTTCTCTCCTTTTCGCATCGTAATGTCCTTGCCTTGCTCTTAAGCCTTCATTTCTACATATCAACATATTAACATCAGTTATGCGCCCAAAATAGGCATTGAGGACACTAAATCATTGAATAATAAGCCTTAAATGAGTTGAAATTCCCGACTCATCAACACCCCCAACTTAAACTTCTGCTTGTCCTCGAGTAAAACATACGATCAATCAGGCCTGCAGGGATGTCTACTAAATAGTGCTACTTGAGACTCAACATGAATGCACACAAGGCTCAATCTACACATGCAAAGTTCAATTGTGAACTAAATGTTTAAAACTATGAGTAGCCATCATCAAATAGAGTTCAAGGTCACAATGCTAAGTTCAAATGCAAATTCATGTTCAACTAGAGTATTTGAATGCCCTCACATTAAGAATGATTCGATGCTCTCACAAAGCCAAAAATATTACAATTTAAGGAACCAAAAACAACTCTAACACTCTTAATGAGAAAGAAACATGCACGGTTTTACCTATAGGTTTGCACTTATTTTCCAACCAATGCATCACTCGGCTCATGAAAGATCAAAAAGGCCTTCCAAGGCTTGTAATTGGGCAGAGGTTTGATCATTTTGGCTAAGTGACTTCTACCTTCATGAAGCATGGCTCAAATTTCACTTCTTCTCCTCTCTTTTTTCATTCTTTTCATCTTCACAACTCATCCTTGGCATATTTAAAGAACACAAAATTATTGGTATCGCTCATCGGACATCCCTTTTATTTCCACAATGCACAATTGATACAAATTTTTCATTTTTTTTCTTTTTCTTTTTTATGGAGGGGTTCCATCTTTTTTTTCAACACAAGTTCACAAGGATGAATTTCACAGTTTTCTTGCTCGATTTCTTTTCTCATTCTTACCACACCCCCAACTTAGGCTTTTGGCCTAAGTTGGCTATTCAAACAAACCAATGCCTCACGAATATTTTAGGTGGGGAGGACAAGGCCATTTGTGTTCATATTTCATCTAAAGAAAAGGTTAGGCTCAAATGGTGCCAAGCTAGGTTCACACAATCACAAGGTGGTCACACAAAGGAATATCAATTAGGTTCACTCTCAAAAATTTATTCCTCAGATCATTTCCTTCATTCACCTAAAATAGTCAATTAGACCAACGGGCAAGTTCTAGATTTCACCATGCACATATTTCACGTAAATCTCACCACACAAGACATTCATCACAATCAGCGATCATGAATCTACAAGTTAAGCTCACGCGCAATGATTATTCGATTAGTCACAATGAGTGCTAAGAGTTCACACATGACTTATGCACCTCAAATTGCCTTGTTTGACTTGCAAAAACATATCGTTAATCAAGAGCACTATTCAAGTCATCGGTATTGATCGCAATCGATACTCGAATGTACTAGAGAACAACAATCATACACAATCACGCAATTAAGAAGGAAACCAATGAAATAAAGCCAACATTCATTCACATTCCATCAACAAGGAGAGGTCTAAACAAAAACAATGAAACATAACATATCCAAGACACAAAATAAAAACAAAATACAACAAAAAGGTTAGGTATAAAAGTACCTCACCCCACCAAAACAAGTACACGGTGTCCTCAATGTGCAATAAACACTAAAATGTATCAATAGTAAAGGAAATGGAGGGAGAGTAAAAATCCCCTTGTCAGGCTAGGCCTGAGGTGAACTCCGCACTCTGGGGTGGCCTCAATTTGGGTATCGGTGCCTGGCTCAACTCCAACTGTGGAGGTTTGTGCAACTATCTCCTTTGTGGGCTGAGACCTGCTCAAGCCAATCATGGATGTGTCATGCACTGATGCCTTTGTAGCTCCATGTACAAGGTTATCCTCCAAATCATCAAACACTGCCTCATCATGAGCTCCTAGATCCTCCTCATTTGTCTCAGGTGTGTCGAACACTCCATCATCTTCAGCTGTAACAACATGTCTGGTCACAGTAGCCGGAGGGATCTTAGAAACAGCTAGCATATTGGAACTGGGGTCCTCGGGCACATCTTTATTTCCCCACAACATCGAGATATTTGTGGACTTCAAGTCATCCACATCAAGTAGGAGACCGGTAATATCATCCTTCAAGGCTGTCACATTCGCAAAGCTTTGGTCTGACGTCTCGTATACCTCAACCTGAGTGGTGAGAGTATCTAATATTGCCCTGTGGTCCATGATCATCTCCCGCTACTCTTTAAACTACTCCTGAATAGGAGCCAATGTCATCTCTATCGCTTGGTATGTGTTAGTAGAAACATGTATCAAGTATGTGTTAGTGGAAACATGTATCAAGTATGATAGCCATGCATAAAAACCTTTGAAAACATACTTAAAAGAGATACCTTCATGAGATGCAATGACCAAGCTAAAACATGAGATAAAGAGTTAGGAAACATGAGTCATAAAACCATGTTAATGCACATAGTTGTTATCTTTACATGTATGATAAACATCCTTTAAGTAACCTTCATTCATCATTACTTTCTTGTGGGAAGTAGCCTTAACTGACATATAAGACTATGTGATCTTTTAACATGGAATCTGGTGTCTACCCCACACCGAAAAAGGGTGTCCTACTTGCCAAGGGAAGGACCATGAACTTCTAGCTTATGTGGATCCACTAGCTAATGTCTATCTAGACAATCATATGTTGGCACATAATTTATGGGACACGGGTAATCGCCACTTGTCCACTTGGTTCTAAGCTTAACTTCCACGGAATAGTTCTTATCATATTTATCTTATCTCTTAAAGGAACATGGGAAATCACCTCTTGTACTTACATCATGTGACATGGGTAATCGCCTCTTGCCTATACATTAGAATAGCTCCTTAACATTGGTTCATATTAGGTGAGGAGACCTTTCAACTCTAAGAACCCTTATTATGTGAGAAAACCTTTCACAATCATGCTCTCATGTGTATATGAGAAATCCTTTCAACAACACAACAATAACAACATCATTGATACTTTACTCTTAAAGCATCCTTAAAATACTTATATCAATTTCATAAGAACATGCATAGTTCCATAATTTACTTTTCATAGTTCAAAACTCACTTTCAATCATCAATATCTAGTAAACATGGGTTGGACATAGGTTCATGAGAATTCATCATAAAATCATGTAATTACATCAATCCATGCTTGATAGATCATTAAACAATCAAATACATTAATATTTAAGAGAACCCATGACATGGAAGAAAACCTTAACTCAATTGAGGAATTCTAACTTTGTAAATTGGAGAATATGGAAACTCCATGGAGGAAAGGGCTCCATGGAAGAAAACTATCATACCTCAATGCCAATTGCTTAACTTCAATGAATGGATTGGAGGCTTGACTTGAAACCCTAGGTTGATCCCTTCTTCTTCAAGATTTCTAGAGAGAAAAATATTTGAGAGGAAGACTTGTTTTTCTTTTGTAAATTTGCGAGAAATGATTTCAATTGAGGAAATTTAGGGGTTAAAACACTTATATAGGGGTTTTGATGAAGGGTAAAATGACATAGTATTAGGCTAGAAAAATTAGGAAAAGACCCAAAATCCCCTAGGAAAATAACTATTGACACCATCGATGGTGACGACCTACGGTCTGTGGTTCCACCAACAGACCGTCCTGGTCGTCCGTTGTTTGGTTTCAGAGGATCAAAAATCAGGACCCCTAACGACGTGACCCAACCACGGGTCGTGGTCCAATTAATGGGTCATGGGTCCCAACCGTAATCCTCAACTTTCAACCTCAAAATCTCACTAAGTCTGAGACTCACCTACGAGACCTACCTATGACTTGTACATTTTACAACAGACCATCCAGGTGAACCCTTAAAAAATACAGAAAACTTGACATTTCTGTAAAAAAAAACTGACTGGCTAACCACAGACCAAACCTAGGGTCTATGGGTCATTCCACGAGCCATAGATGGCTTTCGTCGAAACTTGCACCAGATTTCTGAAAAGCTGAAATTTTACCCTTTCTCGAATCTGAGGTGTTACATCAGGTTCGCAAGCTGAGAACCAAGGTGGTTGCATTAGTCAAGGTCTTACGGAGAAATCAGTTTGATGAGGAAACTACTTGGGAGGATGAGGAGGATATGAAGAAGAGATACCCACATCTCTTCACTTCTGGAGAAATTCCAAACCAAGGTACTAATCCCTTGTACAGTACCCTTTAAATTAATATGCCGAGTTATGTAAATTGCATATAGTGTACTTGAGTTAGGGTTGTTATATGCTTCTCCTTTCCCTTTTGTCTTATTGGACGATGAATAACCCCAAGGGGAGATATTGTAACATCTCGTACTTTAAAAAGTCAACTAGAGATTCGTACAAGTAAAACTTTAGTTTGTAATTTTGGGTAAACTTCAAACAACCATAACTTTTAGCACAGAAAGAGTTAGGTGGCCCATGAGGTATCAAATCGAAGGTCTTTGAGTCCTATTTCCAACGCCGCCAAGTTTTCTAAATTCTGAGTTTGGATGAAGGAGTTATGCCCGTTTAGGCGCAGTCTCTCTAGTTAAGGCATTTCATCCGTTTTAAGGAAGGGTATTTTGGTCTTTTCCTTACCCCACTAGGCCTAATCATTTTTTCCACCCAAATAAGGGTCTAAACTGGTTGAAATCAGTTTCCATTCATTCCAAAACGCTTAGGGTTGAGAGAAGGGTTTCAAGAGAAGAAAAAAGAAGAAAGTTTCAAACATTCATTCAAGATTTGAGGATTTTTGCCAAGAACTTAGTTCTTTCGAGGTATGTAAGCTTTCATAGTTTTTTGTTTGTTCTCCCTCATGCCAATCATGTGATTTTATCCATAAATTTAGTTCTTGAAGTTGATTGATTGAGTATTTTAGAAGTTCTTGAGTTTTAACCCCATTCTTTAACAATGGAGGTTTTTGAGTTCTTGAGGTGAGGGTCTTGCGAATGAGTGATGTTCTTGATGGATTTTGCGTGTGGTTTCGTTAAATTTGTGTTGGGTTTATGAATCCAAAAGAGTTGGGAGGAAATCATTCAATTCTAGATGAGTTAGGCCTTGATTTGAAGCAAAAAAAATTGTCAAAAATTTAGGAAGGACATAGGGTTGCGCGCCACCATAGCACCAGAACTACTACCCAGTAGTTTGGGGCCTGGCACGGTGCGCCAGTGCGACCCAAACACTGGTCAGTAGTTTTGGGGCTGGCGCCCCAGGGTCGCTAGGTCCCTTACCCTTCCGTCCTATTTTTCGTGTGTGTTCCCTCAAATCCTACATATGTCCTCTCCTTGATATCCACACTTAAAATATTCATTAATCCTAGAGATATCATGCATATTCTAACCATATCTCTTAATTTACATTTCAAAATTTAAGTAAAGTTAAGAGGAAAGCTCAAGAGGTCCTTTTGACTCAAGTTTGAGAATCCTTTTGCAATTAACTAAAGATTTGAACTAAGTCTTAAGTATATGAGTATGAGAATGAGGAGAATTGAGTTTCATGTTTCAAAATGAGCATAAGGGAACTAAGTATTATCAAGTATGTAATACTTTTACATTTTAAATTAGAGAAAAAACGATTTCTAAATGAGTTTACAAGTTCATAGGAGTTTCAAAGTATCACCTCTTTTAAGAGGATCTTTTGAGTAATTACTTCAGTTGAGAAAGAGTTATGTTTTAAACATATGAGCATGAGTTATATATTATTGGGAGTAGTATTGAGCACTGATATGGGGATGAGTTCGGACAACGCAAAATCCTCATAAACCATGTATGACAACATGGGTATACACTACATCAAAATTGATCTTCAGCGGCAATTAATTAACGTCAATAGCTTAATTGCCACTAAATATGTATATTTAGCAGAAATTAGCACTCTATGTATATGACCCTAAAGCCTTTAGCGACACTGGATCTAATGACACTTAACTAATGTCAGTATAGACTTTAGCACTATTTATTAATGTGTTTGTTTTTGTTGTAGTGGTAAAGGGTCGTGTTTTTTATATTATTCCTTATTACTTTTAAGCATAGCTTAGTGGATCCACTTAGTTGAGGTATTCTATACCTCGGCAAGGTATAATACAGTTCTGGCAATGTGGGCGAGACGGTGTATCATCACATCGCTCATAATGATGGTTGTTGATTAGAGAATCTCCCAAATAAGCGTAAAGATTTTATTATTTTATTTTTATACATATTGAGTTGATATTTACTGTTTTAAAAGTTTTATATATTTTTTATTTCACATTTGAGTTGAGATGAGTATATCTTCTTTGAGTATCAGTTCAGTTATCTTCTACTTTTAGTTTGCCCCTTTATACTCGTACATTCAATGTATTGATGTCATTCGAACTGCATCTTTTCATGATGTAGATACAGGTGTTCAGGTTCATGAATAGGTGCTTCGTTGATCCCATCGCATTCCAGCTAGCTTTGGTGATCCTTCTTGTTTTCTGGAGGGCTTTGCATTATTGTTTTGTTTTTGTTAAGATCTTGTGGGTCTTGTACCGATATATATCGTAGTTATTAGAGGTTTCATAGACAATTGTAGAATGAGGAGTCTTTCATTGTTCCTTGTTGATGTTTTAAAGACTTTGAGTTGGAAATTTATGTTTATTTGAGTATTTCGGACAGTTTTGAGTTAAACTATTGTATTAATTAGTTCTTATAAGTTAATACTTGCATTTGAGTTCCTATGTTGTTGAGTAAGTTTTTTGCTGAGTATTGAATCAGGCCAAGGGTTTGCTTGGGGACCAGTGATGGCTCTCGAGTGTCGGCCATATCCAGGGTGTAGGTTTGGGGTGTGACATTTCTACTACATCAACTACATCTACACTTAAACCATTAAATTTCGTTATTTTTGCTTTTTTTCCCTCCATGCAGTTAGCTTGGATCATCGTCATATATATGCTTTTAAAGTACTCATCCACCGACGTGGGTCTTTGCCTCAAGTTTTAAAGGTTAGACCATAGATCTTGTTAAAAGTATTAAGGCACAAACCTATTCCTCATCACCCTCTTCATTCCATAAATCTAACGCCTTTACTTGGATATTGTCAAGGTCTTAGAACATCAAATCCTTGGAAATTCTTAGATCTTTGTTTTGAATTTTCCATATCTTTTATTCAATCTTCTATTTCTTTTATATTGTTGCTTCCACACTCTAATATTCAACTCTATTTATGTGATCTCTTTAACATCACTATTATCAGAAAGTGAAACACCTTATATACCCTTGACCACGAGCTAATTATGTGGCGAGCTGATGAGATATTAAGATTATGAAATTTTGATATATGGACCACGAGTCCTTAATGGGTCCTAATCTTGGGAGTTAAAGCTCTACCAGGTGTATACAACAGGTCGTGTGAATATCTTGATTCCATCACATTATTCTATCATTGAATTGGCTAGCCTTGTCTGTTTGTGAAATTAACTATCTGATATGAAACTTTTTGTATAGTTTTACATGTTTAATTTACTCGCACCATTCATATCTATACAATTGTAACACCAATGATGATCTGGGACTTTTCTATATACCGGTGGAAGTGTTTTGTAGTTTATTTTATAATTATTTTTATTCTAATTTACTCAGTCGGTCTAACCTATTAAGACCTACTGAATACAAGTGTAATATACTCACCCCTACTTTTGTCACCTTTTGTTGCAGCTCTTAGTATGAGTGGTACTTGCGATGACTGAATTGATTGTGGAATGTTTGACCTTTGAAGTTGTGGTGAGATCCTCGTTCGGGTCATCATTCAAGTTTCATCTTTAATTTCTATATTTTTGTATTTTTCAAAGACAAGTATTGAATTTCAAATTCAGATATTGTATCAAAATACTCTTTAATTCTTACAAAAATTTTGGGAATTCTTTATTGTATCTCAACTTTTTTTCATTTATAACCTGACTTCAATTTAGAAGTTTCGTATGTGTATTTACCTTTTTTTCCGCAACATTTGAAATGATTTTTGAATTGGATTCTTCGGCTTACACACTGGTTGGATTTGGGGTGTGTACTATCATGACCTTGAATTTTGGATCGTGACACCAACGGGCTGATCCAATCCACCTCACTCAAGACTCATGGTCCAGTAGGCTTACTTCGGCCAAGCTAAAAAGCCGCATTCTTAAATAGACCCCAAAATTATAACCTAAAACTACTAAATCACAAACAAGGATGGATCGCCCCAATGAGTCTAGTCCATATTAATGGCTCTAATACAAAGTGATAAATATATAGTAGGTAGTTTTTTGTTTTCTATGTGTCCACTAGTTCTTAAACAAACAAAAGGGGGGAAATGTTCAATTTTAGGTAGTGTTTGATCGTATATTTTGAATTAGATTTTAAAATCTATCTTGAAATATTTGTTTGATCATAGATTTTGGATTGCATTTTGAAAATTTATCTTCAAAAAAATTTTAAGTTTCAAAACACAATCTTTCCATTCATAAACTTTTTTTAAAAATCAACTAATAATGCATGTCCAAATACAATTTCAAATTTTAAAAATCATAAACTTCAAAAATTTGAATTTTGAATATGTAAATTTAACTTTCGAATGACTAATTCAAATTGTATAATTTTATTATTGACCAAATATATCAGTAGTAATATATTACTGAAACAACTATCGTTATGTATAAGCATTTTGTAATGACCTCCAGGTCATTTCAGTGTTTATGCCTCATTTTCGTCATTTAGAGCTCTTGTAGTAACCCAAGTCATTTAGAATTTGCTGGGACTAATAATTTGGTCATCTTGTTGTTCGTTTGGTTTTTAAATGATATATAGTATTTTTTATCAAAAGTTTAAGTAGATAACCTCATAATCTAATTTTGACTATTTCATTAGCTCTGGAATTGTCATTTTAGGCAAGTAGCATAGGCAGCACAACTCTCAAGGCGTTTAGTGTGAGTCTGTGTTATTAGGCGTTTTAACTTTCAAGATAAGGCCTAAGTTTGACTTTAGTCAACATTCTAAGTAAACAAGTTGTTGACACCCAATTTTGGCTCTCAACATTTAACTAAATTAATAATAATAATAATAATAATAATAATAATAATAATAATAATAATAATAATAATAATAATAACAACAATAATAATAATAATAATAATAATAATAATAATAATAATAATAATAATAATAATAAGATATATATGTTATAAAAAAAATTAGGAATATGAAGAGATTTTTAATTATTTATTTTACTTGATAAATTTATTTCATAAATGTTATTTCTTATAAAAATTAAATATGTTATATATATTACTAATTAATTTCTCATTTTTTAAATAAATGTCGTTCTTAAGAATTGAATCTAGTTTTGTTCAAATATAATTTCTTTTGTCGCAATAGATATTTTTGGTACATTTATTAAAATTAGAAAGCTTAATTAATTAATGAGTTACTAATTTATATTAATCTAATTTTAATAGTGACTAAATTTATCCAATAAGCTAATCTTGCAAAATAATTATTTTTAATTTAATAAATTATGGCTATTTAATCAAGAAATAGTTATAATTTAAATGGATTTAATTTGAGCAATTTTGGCAATTCAGGTCTTCTTAAACCGGCCAATCCGTGTATGCCACGTAGGCGAGCACATGGATTGTGTTTCTTTAGCTTAAATCTTGACCCTATTAGTAAATCTATCGGTCATAGTTAATTAAGATTTTACCATTATTTAATATATATATATATATATATAAAATATTTCCTTTTAATTCTTAATTTATCTTAACCGTCCGATCAAACGATCGGACGGCCAAAATTAAATAAAACATTTTCATCTTTTCCCAAAATAAGTACAACTCCCATAGCCTGTCAAACGTTTTCCTTTCCCAGAAACATGCTTCTTCCCTACACCTACGACGCCTCACTCTTTCTCCTCCTTCCCCATGCCTCTTTCGACCTCTCCCATCAAGGTCGGCCATGGACCGCCGAAAAACAATAATATTCGGCGGTCTCCAGCATCATCTCAACCCCCATCGCCTCACAACTTCTCCTCCTTCCCTAGGCGTTCTCCTTCCCCATGCCCCTGTCACTCCTTCGTCCCATCAAAGAACGGCTATGGACCGTCGGAAAATGTCAATTTCCAACGGTCTCTTGCTTTATGTCTCCTCCATCACCCCTTTTTGATGAAAAGAGACCCCCTACGCCGCCTATACCTTATCCTGACGTCTCCAAAATCTGAAAAAGGTGATGTTGATTTGATCTATAGCAGTAGCTCTCAATTTTCTAGTGAGTATTTTGATTTCGAATTCGGATTTTGAGTCTGATTTTCACCTATAAAAGGATGGCGTTTCCTCATACGAAAAGGGAACCATCGAGAAAAACAGGTAGGAACAGCAATCAAGAATCCAACAATAGAGATAAGAACATATTGAAACAATATATTTCAAAAGGGTTACAGTTCGATAAAAAATTTCATCTTCTCATTCCTTTTGTTTTCGATTTTTTTTTGGGTTCGAGTTCAAGTAAGTTTGAAGTCGGAATCATTGACATCAAAGCCCCTGTTTGCTGCTCAACACAAGGTGAAATCATTTCTCTCATTTATTTTTATCTTCCTATATCGTCATCTAATAATAAGGCTCTGTGAAGAAACGTGTGAGCATAAGTCGTTTCTATTTTTATGAATGTATTAAAGTTGTCTCACAAATAAAATGATATCGATTGATCTAATATATGGCTGATTCACGTTCAAAATTTTGAGACATGTGAAATTATTTCTTATTCATCTCCCTTCTCTACTGCATAATGCGTGTTATTTGTTTGTGAGGATCCTTAGGACTGATAAATATGAAGTTTTGTGTATGTTGGAAGACTTTGAACTTGATTGCTTGAATCGTTGAAATTGATTCAGATGTTGCCTCGTCCTTGTTAGTCAACAGAGAAAGGAAAATGACTTAACTACAATATAGCTTCAACCTTTGTTCTTGTCCATTTTCGGTTTTCTTTCTTGAAAATGCCCATTTTAAAGCTTTCCGTCAATATATGGCATGTAGCATACGAGGAAGTGATAACTATGTCAGATCAAACATATGTTTAAGCCAGCTGCATATTAAGATTATGTAGGTTTATACTTATGTTCGAATATCATGAACTATCGTAGTATTAGAATTGTTTAATGTAGGTAAGACTTGAGAAATTTTTTGTGTCTTGTTTTCTTTTGGTGAAGATGGCAAAAACATTTACTGGTATGCTTAAATGGGTTACTCTCTTCTTCTTTTCCTGGATAAAAATAATGATTTGGCTTAATGCTCTGTTCTTAGCTTACACATAGGTTCTGTTCTTTATTTTCATAGATTTTTTTTTAAAGCATGTGAATAAATAATATATGGAATCTAGTCAATATCTTGCCCAAACACAATCTGAGTTGGTTTACTTAGGACTATGCTTATAAGAATCATTTATGATAACTTAAAAGGCTGAAAATTATGCTTGCGGGTGTGTACATTGTCATCCCGAAATATCATACTTGTGTCGTTCCCTGTTACCCCTTTCTATTTTTTCTTAGGGAAAATGCATAAGTACCTCCCAGCCTATGCCCGAAATCCCTGAGACACACCTAACCTTTACTAAGGTCCCATTACCCCCTGAACTTATTTTATATATAATTTTTTACCCCTTTTCAGCCTACGTGGCACTATCTTGTGGGCCCAACGCATGTTGACTTTTTTTTCAAAAATAATGCCACGTAGGCCGAAAAGGGGTAGAAAGTTAATTAAAAAATAAGTTCAGGGGGTAATAGGACCTTAGTAAAGGTTAGGTGTGTCTCAGGGATTTTGGGTATAGGCTAGGGGTACTTATGCATTTTCCCTTTTTTTTATATACAAAACTTGAATGTGTGAGAGCTCAAATGATATGGTAACTTATCGTTAATGCCTTGTATTCATTTTGCGATGAGTCAAGTCAGTTATCACACTCACATTCTCTCTTAGCGTAAGTATAGACGTCGAATGCTCCTGCCTTTCTTGCTGATTTTTTTTTTCTTTTTTTTTTTTTTTTAAAAATAATCCTATTTAGAATGTTTCTTCGAATCTTAATGTTGGTGGGGAAAATCAGAACTGCCGGATGGTACGTTCTCCTTTCTTTGGGTTTAGGAATTGAACCTTGAAAGATTTAGGAATATTGAAAACTTAAATAAAAATCAATGCTGTAGTAGCCTTCATTTTTTTTTATTTCAAAACCCATTAGTGTGATCTCTGCATTGTTTCCTTGATTTGCTTTATTTCTTATTCTTCAAAATCAATTTAACGGTAAAAGATATAACTTTGTTTCATGAGGATGGTGTCTTAAGGTTTCATGTAAATGTCAACTTGTCCTATGAATTGTTTCTAACTCCTTTTCTTTTCTTTTTTTTTTATCTCTAAGTAAGTTGTTTTGATCAAAATATAGTGTTGCCTAGTTAACATTGAATCTTATTTTCTCCAAAAGTTGTCGCATGTTTCCTTCTCTGCCTTAGCTTAAAATTCTGAAATAGTGTGCTAATAAATTGGTTTCAAAGTTGGCTTATGTTAATCTACAATTGTTTGTTGCCTACTGCCCTTTGATTTGCGGTTCCATTTTATGTTAACATAGCCAAATGATCAAGTTTAAATCACCTTATCATATTTAAATCTCGTGAGAAAAATTGTATTTTCTTTAGGATGTCTAAGGTCTGAAACAGTAGTATATGAGTTATTTGTTACTTAATTTTCTTTTTCCATATTAGGGCGATGATTTGTTACTTGTGTATTTTTTATATACCCCACCCCTCAAATGTTTGTTTGAAATTTTTGTACTCTTAAAGGTTTAATAGTTGGATCAAGATATAACTGGATGGAACCTTTGATATTCATCTCAACATCATGTTGCATTTCTTACTAAAGTCATCTTATACTTGATTACATAATTCTTGTATCCTTACCCTTTCTTTCCTATGTTTCATGTACAATCGGAGAGCTGGAGTTTCTACTTTGAAACTCATTATTGGCCTAAAATATTAGGCCAACAACAATTAGGATCATCACAACGCTTGGAGTCTCGCAAATTAGGAGTTCAATATTTCTCAGTCTTCCTCTTTTCGAGTCTTAATTATATTGTTTGGATATATTGGCTAACCTTTACTTACAAGTTTCGATATATAATTTGTCTTTTATTTTGAAGCTTATTTTATGTGAACTAATATTATTTGTTTATGAATTTAGTTGAGAAACCTTTAGAACAAATGATACAAAATGATATTTTCTTAAAAAATGGGTTACCATTTTTACTTATAACATTATTAATAAAATAATTATTTTATGGTAGTGTATTATGTTATGAACTTTTACTTATTTAATAAAATTATAAAAAAAAATATAATTTTGATAACTTTTACTCTTTATGAGATTTTATATATATTTATTAAAAAAATAGAATGAGGAAAAGAGTTTGCACTAATATACGGGTCATGAAGGTGAAGGTGAAGGTGAAGATGTTTTGTAGTCTATTGTTGACAAAAAATATTAAAAATAGAAAATAGAAACAGTATGTTCACATGGCTAAGATGAGATTAAGAATAGTTTATTTATTATTTATTAGAAATGACAACAAATCAATAGTTGCTTCTCTCATTAATGGAGTAATATTTCCTCTTTCTTCTCTTTTAAATATAATTAGTTGCAGAAGAACCGTGCTAAAGTCGGAACACATAATTTGAAATGGAAGAAAATACTAATTAAAATAAATTAAGAGATGTTTTCATTAATAAAAGGTGTAATAACACATTTTTAACATTGTTAAATACTCCTAGAAGACAGCAATAGTTTGTTCACATGGCACATGGCCAAATGAGTTATTGATGTAGTAAAGTTCAATTAATAAAATAATTATTTTATGGTAGTGTATTATGTTATGGACTTTTACTTATTTAATAAAATTATATAAAAAATTATAATTTTGATAACTTTTACTCTTTATGAGATTTTATATATATTTATTAAAAAAAATAGAATGAGAAAAAGAGTTTGCACTAATATACGGGTCATGAAAGTGAAGGTGAAGTAGTTTATTGTTGACAAAAAATATTAAAAATAGAAAATAGAAACAGTTTGTTCACATGGCTAAGATGAGATTAAGAATAGTTTATTTATTATTTATTAGAAATGACAACAAATCAATAGTTGTTTCTCTCTATAATGGAGTAATATTTCCTCTTTCTTCTCTTTTAAATATAATTAGTTGCAGAAGAACCGTGCTAAAGTCGGAACACATAATTTGAAATGGAAGGAAATACTAATTAAAATAAATGTAGAGATGCTTTCATTAATAAAAGGTGTAATAACACATTTTTAACATTGTTAAATACTTCTAGAAGACAGCAATAGTTTGTTCACATGGCACATGGCCAAATGAGTTATTGATGTAGTAAAGTTCAATTAATAAAATAAGTATTTTATGGTAGTGTATTATGTTATGAACTTTTACTTATTTAATAAAATTATATAAATAATTATAATTTTGATAACTTTTACTCTGTATGAGATTTTATATATATTTATTTAAAAAAATAGAATGAGTAAAGAATTTGCACTAATATACGGGTCATGAAGGTGAAGGTGAAGGTGAAGGTGAAGATACTTTGTAGTCTATTATTGACAAAAAATAATAAAAATAAAAAATAGAAACAGTTTGTTCACATGACTAAGATGAGATTAAGAATAGTTTATTTATTATTTATTAGAAATGACAACAAATCAATAGTTGTTTCTCTCTATAATGGAGTAATATTTCCTCTTTCTTCTCTTTTAAATATAATTAGTTGCAGAAGAACTGTACTAAAGTCGGAACACATAATTTGAAATGGAAGAAAATACTAATTAAAATAAATGTAGAGATGCTTTCATTAATAAAAGGTGTAATAACACATTTTTAACATTGTTAAATACTCCTAGAAGACAGCAATAATTTGTTCACGTGGCACATGGCACATGGCACATTGCACATGGCCAAATGAGATTAATAGTAATTTATCGATATTTGCATTTTATTATGATTAGAGAAAAGACAAAAAGTGACACTTGAACTTGTCCCAAATTTTTAAAAAGAAATTTTAATTATGCGGATGTCCTATTACCTCACTAAACAATTTTGAACTGATATTATTGCTTCATTTTTTGTCCACCTGACATAGAGAGTGTGTATATTCTCTCAAAGAGAGTGAGCAACCTAAAATAACTAATATAATTTTATTTTAAAAAGTATTTTATTACAAAATATATTTTCTTATTTTTCTTATTATTTAAACTTTTTTTCCTTTTTATTTTGGGAAAAGGGACGGATTTACCCCTGAACTTTAATAAATGGTACGTATATGCCCTCTGTTATACTTTGCGTCCACATAAGCCCCTGCCGTCCAATTATAGGTACACATATACCCCTCTCACTAACGGACCCTTAATTTCTTACACGTGTCTTAATCCTACTGAACTACCCGTTTGACCCTTTTTTTTAACCCATAACCCAACTATCCGCCTTATAACCCAATACCCATCCAATTTCCTCTAAAAGAAATCCTAATTAAAACACTCAAATTAACACACCAAAATTGGTCCCTTTTCCCTAGTCGGAGGTCCCCGCGATCTCACACACCAAAACCTTAGTCGTCGCTCGTATCCAACTATCCGCCGCGATTCCAGTTTGTCTTCGTCAATTCCACCTTGCCTTCATCGAACTGATATTGAACTGATAAGTAGATGATGATTTACTCAGAGGTAAATTTATTGATTGTGATAAGATGATGATGATTTAAGAGGGGTATTTGGTCGAATCCAAGAGGCATTCCAGAAATTAATGTGTGTGTTGTTCGCAGGTTTCCAAAGAAGTCCAATTTGGCAAGTTCAATCATAGCTTCAGAAAGAGCAACAACAACATCATACATTGCTTGTCCTTCACCATCTAATTTTGCAGCATACATCCAATTCCCACTTGCTTTAACATCAGAAAGAGATGTAACTTTCGCCCAAACAAGATTTGCGAGTGCTTCTCCGACAGCCAGCCTTGCCATTGCTTTTGGATTCAAGAGACCTTTTATTGGTTGCTCTCCAATTGAGCATTCACCTCCAGTCAAGTCTGTATAAGTTTGAGCTATGACAGCCACATCAGCAAGAGTAATCTGCACATGGCTTTCCAAGTCCTAGATTTATTAGAGCTAATGGCAGTCACAGAGATGATGTTGTGAGTTGAAGAAGCAGTCACAACAAGCAAAGCACGATTTTTAGTGGGTATTGGGTTATGGGGCGGATAGTTGGGTTATGGGTTAAAAAAAAGGGTCAAAGGGGTAGTTCAATAGGATTAAGACACGTGTAAGAAATTAGGGGTCCGTTAGCGAGAGGGGTATATGTGTACCTATAATTGGACGGCAGGGGCTTATGTGGATGCAAAGCATAACGGAGGGCATATACGTACCATTTATTAAAGTTTGGGGGTAAATCCGTCCCTTTTCCCTTTTATTTTTTCTTCTTCTTTCTTCTTCAAAAATTCATTATCATCTCCATTGAAGCTTCTCACTTTCAATGTCACCATTTTTACCACAATTTCACCTTCTTCTTTTTTTAACTACTATTAGTTTTACTCTCTTTAATTTTAAAACTTTATCTAAATATTTTCTTACATTTCGAACAACTTGAAGAACCCATTAGATTTCAAGATGATTAGAAAGTATCATATATATATTTTTATCCGATTTTAATTAAGTTCTTTCAATTTTCGGGAAATTCATTGATTCTTTTAAATTATCATTTTTAATTTTGAAGTTATATGAAAATAAATAATTGATGATACCATCAAAATTTTAAATTTTCTTAGAAAAATAATTAGTTTTGTTATCAATAATTCAATGAATTCTAGAAAATAGTATGAATTCATTTTTATAAAAAAAAACCCACTAAAATAAAGAATTTGACTGGAGAAGAAGAAGAAGAAAAAAAATGAGAGAGGGGTTCAACTTGACGTGAGGGTGGGAGGTGAGAAAAAGAAAGAAAATGGAGCGATGGATCACTTGAAAGTGGGGGTGGAAGATGAAGTGTAATTTAAGATGAAATCAAAACTAAAATAAGTCAAAAAGTAAGAGAGAGAGAGAGATAAAGAAAAAAGAGATAAAGAAAAAACTTGAAATGAAAAATAATTACATTTTTAATTAAATTAACACGTGTCATGTAATGATTGGTGTGTGAACACACTTGCTTCTCAAAGTCTGGGATTGATCGAAAAATAATATAATAATAATTGTTCAAAATTGTTTAGTAGGGTAATAGAACGATTGCAAAGTTAAGGTGTCTTTTTGAAAATTCGAGACAACTTCAATGGTGACTTTATGTCTTGTCTCTTATTATTACTTTATTATATACTTACATCCTTACTAAGAAATAAGAATAGCAAGTCGCGGCTGAACATGTGTGCTTATTGACATAATCATTAAATTTGAGGTTATTTTTGTTTTAGGCCCATTGCTTTCTTTGGCCATATTTTATTCGGTGAAGGTATTCAACTTGATCCTACGAAAATCGAGGAGGTTAAGAATTGTCCTAGACCCTTGTCTTCTTCATATATACGAAGTTTCTTGGGTTTGACTGGTTACTATAGAAGGTTTGTGGAAGGATTTTTCATCTATTGCTTCGCCCTTTGACGACGTTGACTCAAAGGAAGGTGAAATTCCTACGATCGGAAGCTTATGAGAAGAGTTTCTGAGAGTTGATGGATAGACTCACTTCAGCCCCTATATGACTTTATTGAAAGGATCAGATGGTTTTAATGGTTTATTGTGATGCTTCTTGGATTGGTCTTGGTTGTGTCTTGATGCAACATGGGAAAGTCGTCACTTATACTTCAAGGTAATTGAAGGTGAATAAAAAGAATTATCTGACTCATGATTTGAAGTTAGCGGTAGTAATGTTTGCTCTACAGATTTTGAGGCATTACCTATATGGTGTTCATGTGGACGTGTTTACCGTTCATAAGATCTTGAAGTATGTATTCACCCAAAGGAACTTGAATCTCCGTTAAAGAAGGTGGCTTGAGTTATTGAAATATTACGACATGAGTGTCCTCTATCATCCGGGAAAAGCGAACGTGGTGGTGGATGCTCTTAGTCGACTATCAGTAGGTAGTGTTGCCGATGTTCAGGATAATAAGAAGGAGCTAGTTTGTGATGTTCATAAGTTGTTTCAATTGGGTGTTTTCTTGGTCGATTCTAATGAGGGTGGTGTGATTGTTCAGAATAATTTGAAATCGCCTCTTGTATCGAATGTGAAGAATAAGCAAGATCTTGATCCGTTATTAGTCGATTTGAAGAAATTGGTTTCCAAAAAATTAGTTGAGGCTTTCTCCCAAGTGGGTATGGTGTTCTTTTATATCAAGGTTTGTTATGTGTTTCGAATGTTGATGAGTTGAAGAATCAAATTTTGATAGAAGCTCACAGTACTCGATATTCTATTCTCCTGGGAAGCACTAAGATTTACCGTGATTTGCGATGGAATGGGATGAAGAAGGATATTACAGAATTTGTGGCTAAGTGTCCTAATTGTCAACAAGTGAATGTTGAGCATCAAAAACCTGGTGGTTTGGCTTAAGACATTTATATTCGTACGTGGAAGTGGAAAGATTTAAATATTGACTTCGTTACGGGTTTACCTCGTACTCATCGTCAATTTGATTCAATTTGGTTTATTGTGGACCGAATGATGAAATCGGCTCACTTTCTTCCTGTAAAGACTTCATATTCAGCTGACGAGTACGCCAAGCTTTATATTCGAGAAATGGTGAGGTTGTATGGAGTACCTTTGTCCATTATCTCCAATCACGGTACTTAGTTTACATCTCAATTTTAGAGGTCATTTCAAAAAGGTTTTGGTACCTAAGTGAAGCTTAGTACAACTTTCCATCCTCAGACTGATGAACAAGACGAGCGTACTATTCAGACTTTTGAAGACATTTTAAGAGCTTGAGTAATTGATTTCAAGGGTAATTGGGATTAGCATTTACCTTTGATCAACATTACTTATAATAATAACTACCACTCTAGTATTGGGATGGCACCGTTTGAGACTCTCAATAGGAGGTGTAGGTCTTCTTTAGGTTGGTTTGAAGTTGATGAGGTCACTTTGATATGGCACGAGTTGGTGCATGAGGCTATGGAAAAAGTTTGACTTATTTGAGAAAGATTGAGAATGGCTCAAAGTCGACAAAAGTCTAATGCCAATGTTAGAAGAAGAGAGCTTGAATTTGATGTTGTTGATTGGGTTTACTTGAAAATCTCACCCATTAAGGGTGTGATAAGGTTTAAAAAGAAAGGGAAGCTTAGTCCCCAGTATGTGGGTCCATATTAGATTTTGAGGTGTATTGGCAATGTTGCTTATGAATTGGAATTACCTAATGATTTAGCATCGATACATCTAGTATTCCATGTCTCCTTGTTGAAAAGTTGTGCTGGAAATCTAACGCCCATTGTGCCTTTATTATGCTTAGGATTTAAAGAAAATCTTTTTTATGCAGAGGTTCTAGTTGAGATTTTAGACTGACAAGTTCAGTAGTTTAGAAATAAAGAAGTTGATTCCGTGAAAGTACTATAGAGGAATCAATTAGTTGATGGTGCTACTTGTGATGCCTAAGCCGATATGATGTCTTGGTATCCTCATCTCTGTTCCTTCGCTCCTACTCTAGCTTGAGGTTTTACCTCCTCACGGTTCATTCTTTCGAATTCACGCATTTTAGTCATTCTCAGGTTTCCATATACCTGCATGTTTATAAAAAAATTATTTTTTGATATTATGATTTTGCTTGGAGTGATTTATCCTTGTTAATGTGCACTATAATGAGATTTGTATTCATCTTGGGTTGTTGGTTTCTTTCCTACTCTATTCATGCTAGCTTGAGTCTCATTCGAGGAAAATGTTCCCAATGGGGAGATATTATAAAACCTCATAATTTGAAAAGTCGAAAAGAAAATGAGAGTTCAGTTCTGTCACTGAAATAGTTAACTATGAGTCCAATCTACGAACCGTAAGAATTTCTATGAGTCGTAGAGAGGAAGTGGTAGGATCATGGTTGAATTTTGAAATTTTCAAAGTCCCAGTAAGTTGACCTATGAGTGGACAGTACAAGTCATAGTTTGCTATAAAAGTCATAGATGGATTTCATAGAAGGGTTCCAAACTTGGTGGAATTTTGGACTTGAACTTGGGTTCTTTGAGCCATAGATATATTGATGGGCTGTAGGAAAGCCTCATAGAAGTTTATAGATTTTTAGGCCCCCAGTAAGTAGTTCTATGGTTGACTAGGATGGTCCGTAGAAAGTTCTATGGACCGTAGGTACAACCCATAGATCACTTCTGACAGTTTTTAATGAAGGGTTGTTTGGTCTTTCCTACTCAATTAATCCTATATTATATATTTTTGGACCTATAACTACCCCTATAACTGATTTCTAACTCCTAACTCTACTGAAACACTTTCATTCTCTCAAATTCATGATTTCCATCCAAGTTCATCCTCTCCAATTATCTCTTAAGCTCAATGAGGGAAAGCTAGGGTTCCAAGCTTCAAGTCTCCTCTTCTCTCTTGCTTTGTTAGGATTTGATATCAAGGTATGTGGAAATTCACCAATGGATTCCATTCATTCATTGGGTCCCAAGAATCTCAAACTCTAAAAGTTTTCATCCAATTGTTTAGGGTTTAATGAAAATTTCAATGGGTTCTATTTGTTATGATTCAATTATTTGATTTCAATCTTATTATGCATGATTTGATTCATTTACAAGGTTTTCAATTGATTTCATATGGGGATGATGAATTTATGAAGAAAGCTTATGAACTTATGAACTATGATTTGTGAAAGTTATGTATGTCTTATGAAAATGATGGTTTATGAATTAATGATGCTTTCGAGATAAATGTCAATGCATTGTGAAAGGTCTTCTCACATAGTCATGAATTGTGAAAGGTTTTCACAGATATTATGAAATCTTGATTGTGAAAGGTTTTCTCACATATGTATGAATCATGATTTAAAGGAGCTACTCTATAATGATGTTAAGATTGGAATGGTAGTTGAATTGTGTCTTTCCAAGTATGATAATATGAATATGTTTATGACTAATTCCGTTGGAATTTTACTTAGCACCAAGAGGATATTCATATGGAGGCTATCCCGTTAGTAGAAGTCGGGTCTCTAGTAGCAATCTCCTTTTCCCTAACTATGTGCCCCCGTAGGATAGTCTTAAGTGACTAAGTTAGTGGATCCACCTAAGCTAGAAGTTATGGTCCTTATCTTGGCAACTAGGACATGTTTTTTCAATATGGGAGTAAGACACCAGATTTCATGTTATAGCTCACATGGCCTATGATGGTTGTTAATGGTAAATATCCCACAAAATGAAATAAGTTACCTTTTAAGATTTTATGAAAGCTTTCATTTTGTTCTAAAGATGCATTGACCATGTTCATGATTAAAGATTAATCCTTAAAGGTTTTTACCATGTTATAGCCTGGTCATGCATATCTTATTTAAGTATCCTCATATTGATACGCTCAAATTACACCTCCCTAAAGAAGCATAAGCGATCGTTATCAAGTAAAGAACCCAACTTGTAGGTTGGGGTCGATCCCACAAGGAAAATGGTTTAGACTTTACTTTAACACACAATTATAGCCAATTAGTCAAAGTACTTCCAATAAAAAAA